>DWEE01002580.1:0-11406 GCA_018245755.1 Parelbella macleannani
TGTATTAAGGCTATTTCTTGTTGTAATTATATTCAGTTTGAGTCTGTTAATTAGTTATTGTGATTAGTTTTGTATTTGGTGTTATAGTTGTAAAAGCCATTGTAAAACTATTAGTAAAATTGTAAGACCGTGCCGGTATTGTTTTATTAATTTGCAATCCGCCCCTCGCGGTTTCTAACAATATGTTTAATTGATAAGATAGCCTAAAATAGCAGAAATATACAGAAGGCCATGTAAAATTCTTTAGATGTATGCGTAAGCGTTTTATGCTACCCACAATATTAAAAAGTTTATAAAGGGATTTTAAAATGCTTTTATAATATACTGTCAAGTTTAATTCTATTACATGTATATGGTTAGCTTTGATCAAATATATAATGATAACTAACATTTGTAGTTTTACATTAACATTAGTAGATATTGATTTCCATACCAGAACGACTTCAATGTGTGAGTGTGAGTAGCTGTCTGATGTCCACATAATATATGAATCAATTATAGGTAAAAATAGGCATATTCTTAACAATGTGTTTTAAACCACTTGAGAGATATACACAGTCAATGTGTGTCCTAGCTAATTAAGAAACTAAACATGGAATGACGATGTGTTGCTATTATGGGTTGTGTTCACATAATTTGCAAAATAAGTGAAGATTTTGTATAAAACAAATTTATAACAGGTTATCAACTATATTAACCTTTTGAACTCTAGGCGTTCTTCGCTTGCGCGAAATAGCAAGTCGAGACAGTTTCCGCCAAATTCGGCATACACTTAACAAATACTTTCAAACATTACAAACAATTAAACGTATACAAATAATATAATTTCATCAGTTTATTCATTTATATGTTGAAAACAACAAACTGATAAATATTACACTCTGTAATTAGTTTTGGAGGGATATTTTGTAAAAGAATATCCAAGATGCATCCTACATGTGTCAGGGCACGTATCACAGTAATACGAAACTTTCCGCCTCCCTCTAGGCGTGTTACGGTCAGGAAAATTCTTGCAGTCCTTTTTTGGCCCTTTTAGTATTACGTAAAGCTTCCCGTTTAGTCGGATTTCATTTAAATGCGACTTAGACGCTTGCTTTCCTTTCTGACGATATGGTCCGCTCAATTGTTCGACAAGTGTTTTCAGAAATCGGTTATAATATTTACTGCTGAAACTGTTCCAAGCGAATGCTACGCTGAGACTAGCTAGACGGTGCTAAGATTTCAATACAATATCAGCGGAGCCTTGTCACTCTCCTACTTTGATACTTCAAATCAGCTGGGCGCCGTATTGGCGCCGCTCCAATGCAAAGGATTAATAATTGTATTCTAATATAATCAATTATTGTTATAGGCATTACGTTACTGTGTACTTAATTAATTAGTTATTAGGGTGGGGCTACCGTGAAAAGGTGTCAATACAGATAGATATTCAGTTATTGCATAAGCAGAAATTTTTACAAAGCACTTTGCAAGTAACTGAAAAATTTATTTTGCGGATGTGAAACAACTGGACGCAGGCAGTATTTAATGGTTGATTCCAATCATGTTCATGTGCAGGTATGCCGCCGCCGGCTTTGCCGTTTCTCCTAAACCAACCGCCGCCTGTTATCCCTGTGTAAGTACTTAACGGCTATTTCTTTAATAAGACAAAAAAAAATAACTTGTTCTAAAAGAAAGTAGTTGATGGTTTTGTCACATTAATTTTAATCGTTTTTCTACGTTTGTCCATTTTCTACATCACTGATTGAAATGTATTATTAATACGTTTAAATTGTGTGAGTGATGTTAGTGACAAATAAATTGTGCAATTATTTGTGCAATAATTGAACCCTTATTTATAAACATTTATTAAACCATGTGAAAAATAATTTTGTTTAAAAATTGCTTAGATCACAAATGAAAAGTAAACTAAGATTTTTTAAAATAGGATCAATAATTTTAAATAATATTTTAATTTTCCTCATTCAATAAACCGTTCTTACAACAAAACATATATTATTATTCAGATAATTAAAAGGTAATGCAGTATTGAGAACTTTATATTTAAATTGCTCGCCTGTAATGTCGCGTATTTCGTAAGATTTTTATATTTTTTTTAATTTATGACCGATGGCAATAATATTGTATGGGTTCAGTATTTTACACAAACAATGATCTACAAAAACATTGCTTTTAGAATAATTTAGGATCATTTTCATTAAAACGTTGTGTGCAAATATTTCTGTCCCATAGATTTAACGCATCCGTGCCACCACCGCCGTTGCTACCGATGTACCTTCAACCAAAAATCGGTGCCACGAAACGCAGACTTCCCCCTGAAGGTAAGTTAATGATAACGGTTACAAGTGTTTTGTGTACATTACATTACATGACATTGTCAACGTTAACGTTACACACACAACAAAATACGTATGTTCATAGTTCTTAACAATAACAAAATAAAAAAATAGACCTAACATAGAGTAAACAATCACAAAGTTGTTGCTAAGCGATAATAAAGCTTAAGGTTACCGAGACGATGTAAGCCTTAGCGAATATAAGGTATACAGGATTATTAATCGTAAAAATAAATTGACAAATTTAAAAACAAAATTAATAACAAACAGTGTCCTTAAGCGAAACTATTTTTTATTAAATATAAATTTTCTTTAAACTTGTCAGTTATTTAATAATTTCACTTTTTGCAAGCTCCTTCTCTTTTATTTAAAAATCATTGTTTCACTCATTGAAGCAATGGATTTTTAAACTACGGTTTTCGTGTTTTAATGTGTTTTAAGGACATATGTGATCATTCATTATAGTACAATTTTGTATACTTATGTTTTAAATATCACACGAATGACGCGGTCATAATAATCACATTCTTATTTATAATTGAAGCAAAGTTAACAATTTAAAAAAGTGTTCCCCATGAGTATTTTTTCCAAATTTTTAGAATATTTAATAATGTACATATTTATAAATTTGATGTACAAAACCATTGTTCCAACTTACTTAATAGCGCCGGGCCGGCAAAAAAAAATGAAATCTACATAGCAAATTACTCTTGCAATCTAACGCGGTGACACGATGTGCATTCGTATATATTTCTGTTTGCGAAAAACTATTAACAGTTCTTGTTTATCCACTGATTAAGTAGACACAGACAACGAAATATGAGAAATACATAATTGTCATGTTTGTTTTTCTGTCTGTTCATGCTAGTCTCGGTCAGATTTTGTTAAGATTTCACGATTTCGTGGTGTATAAATAATAATAATGTCTATAAAAAAATAAGGCAGTATACCAAGTTCAAATGTTTTTCGTAGCCTTTAAATCCAACAAATGTTCCGCGACTGACCAATTCTTTACATTTACCAACTGGCCTGTTGGCTTAGTGGGTGGCGACGCCGACTGCTGAGCAACATAATTATTAACCAACATAAATTATTTGTACTGTTTTGTATTCTGAATTTGGGTTTGAAATTATCCATGTAAGAATTTATTTTGAAGTTTGTCTGTTCATCAGTTATTCGATTACCACAGGCCTGGCATCATGACTGCGTGATTTAACCCAAAATACATCGTTTACAGAATTTTTATTTTTTAAGAATAATTTCGTAATGGATACATAGAAGTAAGGGTACCATACCATTTAAGTAACGATGCCAACTACCACTTAGTAACAACTTAGCTGTTTTCTTGTTGTGACGTAGATAAACATGTCAGTTAAAATTTAACGGCATTGCCAATATTTATGGATATTTTTCTATACAGATATTTTTATTAGTATTGATTGCTTTATGCAATGATAATGCATAAAATTGGTGTATTCGCGAAACATTTTGCATTCATAAATTATATATTAAAGTAAAAAAAAATCAACGACCAATAGAATAATGTTCATTGAAAATACTGCAGTTAATTATTTCTCGATCACTGCATAAACCTTAGCTCTTAAATGCGCAATCCGGGATTTTTTTTTAAATGCAATGCGATGAAATACAAAATAGGTAGATTTTGAATGACATTACTCATGCTTAGTAAGTTCCATTCACCCTTAGGCTAGACTGAGCAGAAAGGCGAAAACTTTTACAATTGCCATCAAAAGAATCCCGACAATTTATGTATATTTATGTACATGGAATAAAATTGATAATTCTATTTTGCACCAAATTTACCAGTTGAAGATGTTTAATGTCACATACGCAGTGACTTGCTAGAATACTAATTGGCTTTTAGTGTTTAAAAATAATGCTCTTGCGGTTTTTTCAATACAAAAAGTCGAACGGCAAGCATGTTACTATATCTTGTTACCCCACGTGTAGTGCGACGACACGGAAAGCGTAGATATATATATAATATTGTATGAAATTCTAATATATCGAGATATATTGCTAATTCTTTCCCTGGCTTGGTGTTTCTTGATTTTGTTCTCAGCCGGTCCGTCCAAAGTAAGGAAAGAAGCGGCGATCAAACACGAAGATGAACTATGCAATAACTGTGTCCAGCAACAGCTCAGGTTTGGAACATCGTAATTAGTCTTAAAACATTGTTTGCATGGAACTATGATACGTTGACTTACAATTTTATCTAAACGAATGCTTAAAGAACGTCCAAAACTGTAACTGGTCTGATAGTTGTAACTTTCAATTCTGAAGAGAATGAATGAGAGAGTCTGCGAGTATGTTTATGCGAAGCGCGTCATCAACGCAAAGTAAATATGTATGTTAGCGAATTTTAATAACGATTTAATGTGAAAGTCCGTTAAAGGTTGCTTAAGCTTGAATTGTAATACATAGGTACTTGAATTAATTCCGGGGTAGTTTCAAAACACGCATTCAGCATATAACATGTGTATTTGAATATAATGTTCAGTTTAGGTTGGTTAGAATTGTTCAGAGAGTTAATTCAACAAAAACGGTGTGTCACTTCCAATGGTTTAATTGCAACTGAGGTGATCCTTAGTAATAAGCACACATGCATTCACTACTCTTACGTTCGTTCACACTCACACCTTAAATGGTTCAACATACCGCCCACCAAGGACTATACTAGTCCTTCATATTAACTACTTCATCTTAGACTAACACTGAGCTAGAATGTAAGAGAATGATAACATACAATAGATAGACAATTGAAAAGGAAAAACATTGAATTGAAACATATACATTGGTACAAACAAACAAGTAACAAGAGAAACTTAAATAGTATCTTGATTAAGGAAATTAAATAGAAGTATTAACCTTGCATTCCATTCATCATTCACCCTTGATTATAAACTTAAATTTGACAAAATTTTACTTGTGAATTGCACAGAATGATAACTAAGAATTTACATTGATTGGCAAAGGACATAATTTACATACAGATCTTTGCACAACACTATCACCACTACGCACACTGTACACTCTGGTGATACCATCAGAGCCAGGATGTTTTGCAACAATCCGTCCCATCATCCATTTACCAGGTGGCATGGTTTCATTCTTTATGAGCACAATGTCTCCAATGCTAAATTCTTTGATTTGATTGTGCCACTTGGATCGTTGTTGCAATCTGGACAAATACTCTTGTTGCCATCGATACCAGAAATCTGCCAATAGTTTTTGTTGGTGCTTCCATCTTGACAGGTGGCTTATGGGAATATTTTGAAAGTCTGAAGCAGGAACGGTTATAGGCATCTCACCAATCAGGAAATGACCAGGGGTTAATGGCTCAATGTTATCTGGATCTGAGTTTTCTATTGGACTTAAAGGTCTTGAGTTGAGACATGCCTCGCTTTGACATAAGAGTGTAGTCATTTCCTCAAATGTTAGATGTGACTTAATTATTCTCTTCAAGTGAAATTTCATAGACTTAATACCTGCTTCCCATAATCCTCCCATGTGTGGGCTGTATGCTGGTATAAAGTGCCACTGTGTGCCATCAAGAGCAAGAGATTCTACTATGTGCCCTTGAAACTGTAACTTAGCTTCTGCCCAGGCTGCAGTTAATTCTTTGTTGGCACCCACAAAGTTTCGGCCTTGGTCGCTCCAAAGATGGGCACATCTTCCTCGTCTAGATACAAATCTATTGAAGGCCCCAATAAAAGCTTCTGAGGAAAGGTCTCCGACCAATTCTAAATGGATGGCCTTCGTTGACATACATATGAACAAAGCAATGTATGCTTTGTTAGTCTTGGCTCCTCTTCCTTTCGACATTAAGATCTGATACGGGCCTGCAAAATCCACCCCACTATGAAGAAAGGGACGCGCTGGAGTGACTCTCACCCTCGGTAAGTCTCCCATTCTTTGATTCTTAGCAGCAGCCTTCAGCCTTGCGCATATCAAACATTTTCTTATCTCTTCCTTCACTAGTTTCTTTGCTTTCAGGATCCAATGTTTAGATCGCAGGGAGCCGAGCATCAATTGACAGCCACCGTGCAGTGTCTTCCTGTGGACTTCAGCCACTATTAAAGGAGATAGGTAATTGTTAGAATCCAGAATTACAGGATGTTTGCTATCTTCACTGAGATACGAATGTCGTAGTCTGCCGCCCACCCTGAGGACTCCATCTTCATCAAGGTAAGGTTGTAATGTTTTAAGTTTACTCCTTTTTGTAATTGTTTTGTTTCTTTTCAGTTGCTGTATCTCGTCTTCAAAGTTATCTTCCTGTACCACTTTTATGCATATCACTGTAGCTTCTTCTAATTCTTGTGTTGTTAAAACTGTATCTTTATTTCTTAACCTTTTTCCTTTTAGAAATCTTTTGCAATATATTATTGATTTCAGTAATTCTTGTAAGTTTGTGAAATGCTTAAATTGATGAAGTAATTTGAAGTTTTCTATTTTCAGGTTAACATGTATGATTTCCTTTCTTTCCAGGTTAGTTGTTATGTCCTGCGGTCTGTTGTAATTAACTTCATCTTTACTCAACCACACTGGACCCGTCCACCATAATTTATATTTCTTTAATTCTAGTAGCGGCATACCTCGTGATGCAACATCTGCAGGATTATCGTGCGACTGAACATGATACCAGTTGTGATTACCAATAGTATCAATAATTTCCACTACTCGATTTCTTACAAAGATATTCCATCTTGTAGGATCTCCAAATAGCCAAGACAGGACTATGGTGGAATCTGTCCACGCATAAATTTGAGATGTACGCAACTTCATGGCCTCTTGAATGGATTTTAACAGTCTTGCAAGTAAAACCGCGCCACTTAGTTCCAGGCGAGGTAAGGTTTGTGGTTTAGTAGGAGCTACTCGAGTTTTTGCGGCTATTATATTTGTTTTAATTTGTCCCTCTGGTGTTCTTACCCTTAAATAAGCTACGGCAGCGTAAGCACGCACCGAAGCATCGCAAAAGCCGTGTACGGTAAGAGTATTCATTATTTCTTTAGTCGTATATAACCATCGATTTATTTGAACTTCAGGTAAATGTTTAAAGCTTTCTCTAAGTGCAGTCCAACTATCGGTGGTTTGTTGGTCCACCTCTTCATCCCAGGTTACGCCTTGTAACCATAATTGTTGAATGAGTAATTTTGTAGGTAATATGGCAGGGGCTACCCAACCCAGTGGGTCAAACAAGCGCTGTATATCGGCTAGTATATTTCTCTTCGTTATTCTTTCTGTCATAGGTGGTAAAGTAAGGTTGTACTCGAATTTATCACTGCCCATATTCCATTGTAAACCCAACGCCTTTATAGTTCCATCAATCGTGATATCTACTTTAACCTGAGAACTCCTCTGAGATTGTTCTCTCTCTCCTCTGAAATTGTTTAAGGAATTCTACATCGTTTGAGCACCATTTTTGTAAACAAAATCCACCCACCGCTTTTCAAAATTGATTGTACTGTCTTCGCACTTTTAATTGCCGCTTGTAGTGTATCCTTGCCTGACATCAAATCGTCCATATAGAAATCCTCTTTAATTACCTTTTCAGCATCTTCGTGATCAATACGGTGTTCATCGTCAGCAACTTGGTGTAGGGTTCTTACGGCCAGATATGGTGCTGAGGCAGTTCCAAAGGTCACTCTCATCAATTTATAATCTTTCACAGGTTCGTTGATGCTATTGCGCCAAACAATTCGTTGCAGGTCTCTATCTTGTTCAGTAACAAGTATAGCTCTGTACATCTTTTGGATGTCAGCAGTAAAGCAAATTTTCTTCATACGCCACCGCATGATAAGGCTTCTCATATCGTCTTGTAATTGTGGTCCGACCAATAGTTCATCATTTAATGAGATGTTGTTAATTCCCTTCTGTGATGCATTGAAAACAATTCTAACCTTTGTTGTTTCTTTTTCTTCTCGCACTACTGCGTGATGTGGCAAATATACAGAGGGTTTGTTAATATCGTTAGGTTCAACTTCTTCTATATGATGTAAGTGGATATATTCTTGCATTACCTTTATATATTCTTCTTTTAATGGTTCATTCTTGTCAAGTCTTTTCTCTAGTTGATATAATCTCTTTATAGCTATACTTCTTGTTTCTCCATGAGGCGATAGAAGGGTTTCTGTTTTTGTTGGTAACTTAACGACATATCGTCCATCCTTTGTTCTTGTAGTAGTTGCTTTGAATATTTCCTCACATTTAATTTCATCTTGTGTTGGTATCTTTCGTTCATCCGTTTCTAGCTCCCACATTCTTTTTAGCATGTCATCTACATCTACGTTGTGGTGCAAGGTAATGACATCTTCTGTTTGGTTCAATTGTCCGACGGGCCCAAAGAGAACCCAACCCAGACATGTATATTGAGCACATGGAGTGCCTGGGGGACCCTTGATAACTTCGCTTTTCATAATTTGGGCGCAGACATCCACACCTAGCAACATGTCTACTTGACCTGGTAGATTGTAACTTGGGTTTGCCAGGAAGAGACCTTTAAGGTGCGGCCAGGTGCATGATGCTATGGAGCGTGACGGTAAGTTTGCGGTGAGTTGCGTTGCCATAACATAAACCTTTACTTTTATGTTAAACTTTGCGTCGTGTTTTGACAAAAGTTGTATTACTGCTGCATGCTTGATATGTGTCTTTGTAGAACCGACCCCAGTGACTGTGCCGTTGACGGGCCTTCTCTTTAATCGTAGGACTCGGGCGGCTCTCTCGCTTATAAACGTCGCTTGCGATCCATTATCTATAAGAGCACGCAATACTGTAGTATGTCCATATTCATTCCTCACAGGCACCAGCGCAGTAGCTAACAGTGCTGTAGGAGTACTGGCAGTAAAGTGTGATGAAAAGTCGACGTTTGATTGTTCAGCAGGATCGCTTGGTGATTCAACCTCGCTGCTTGGTATTTGTCTTTTATCTGGTTGGTTTGGTGACGTCACTGGCATAGATTGATGTATCAAAGTGTGGTGACGTTTTTGACATAAACGGCAGGACGTGTTTAGACGACATTTCCTTGCGGAATGTCCTGGGACCAGACAATTAAAGCAAAGGTTGTTTTTCTTGATGTATTCACACCGTTCTGTGGGTTGCAACTTTGTAAACTCTCGGCAACGGCATAGTGTATGAGCTTCCTTGCATATGAAACAACTTCTTGGTTTGTTATTAGGCGTGGTTGAAAGGTGCACTGCGTATTCTCGGGTTCTAGGAGGTTTTTCTCGTGATAATGGATTGATAAGTTCTAATGTACGGAATTTAGAGTGTAGAAACTTGCTTAGTTCGTCCCGTGTGGGTAATTTCACATTATCATCTCTATAGGCATATTGCTCCCAGTCACGGTGGGTCTCTGGATCCAGTTTTTGCACGACGAGAAATATGAGCAACGGATCCCAAGATTCAGTGGCTAGCCTTAGATTTTTAAGACTATTAATACACTCGGTTGTCGTGTCTAATAAAGATTTAATACTGCAAGCAGTTTGTGCACTTATCTTTTTTTGTGTAAATAGTCTTTTTAAAAGTGAATTTACAATTAACCTCTTATTTCCGTACCTGTTTGTAAGCATGGACCACGACTGTTCATAGTTGCCGTCCGTAACCTGGATGTGTCTTAATAATGATTCAGCTTCTCCAGATAAACTACTCTTTAAGTAGTGTAGACGTTGAACATTGCTAAGTGATGCATTATTATGCACTAAAGATGTAAACAAATCTTGATAAGCTGGCCATTCTTCATATATGCCCGAGAACGTGGGAAGTTGTATCCTTGGTAGCTTCACAAATCCCTGATTATTTTCACAGGTATAGCTGGACCCGTTCGACGTGCTTGCTAACTGCGTAGGTTTCTCGAACGAAGTCAAAAGATCTTTTAAATCGGCTTTTATGCATATATAAAGGTCTTCATAAACAAAATAATCTTCATTTACAAAGTAGGAAATATCCGCCTTTTTTTCTTTTGGAATGCATTTTACTAATTGTTCATGATTTTTCTTAAAGATATTCCAATATTCTTCTAAGGACTGTATGCGCGATTCGATGTAACCTCGGGTTAATCTACTCTTAGGACATTTTTTTAGGTTAATTTGTGCTTTTTGAAGTTGTAATGCTGTATTTTCCAACACTGCTAATATTTGTTCCGGCGTACTCATATTGTAAGGTAATGAAGTTTACTTCCTCGGTAATGTGTAATAATCGTCGTAACGTAATTTCGTCTCAATACGTAATCTTCTTAATAATGTGTAAACACGTGTTTCTCGTAATTGAATACGCACAAGTAAAATCTTTTGTTCTCCGGCCGGCCGCTTGAATTCCTCGAAACGTCCTTTTGTTTAGCTTCAATCGGCTCCGCGTTATAAAGTCGTAAGTAGTCTCCACTATCCGGCTCGAATTTCGACCATATGTTGTTGAGTATAATGTTCAGTTTAGATTGGTTAGAATTGTTCAGAGAGTTAATTCAACAAAAACGGTGTGTCACTTCCAATGGTTTAATTGCAACTGAGGTGATCCTTAGTAATAAGCACACATGCATTCACTACTCTTACGTTCGTTCACACTCACACCTTAAATGGTTCAACAACATGTAATATAAAAGCAAATGCTATGCGAAAAAGCTCTGAAATTCAGTGGTCTAACTGTATAAGGTGGGGAATTTTGGAGAAATACAGACTGCTTTGTCCGCTACCAAGTTTAACAGAGGACAATTTTTATTATCTAATTCAGTTGTTGTTATTTAAATTTATTCATTATTTGGAAATATTTTTGTTTAGCTTTATATAACTATTAAAGCATTAGTGAGTTTTATCAAAGAATTCGTATAGAAGAAGCGTTGCACATCAGACAGTCTTGCGCGGCGACTTCACTTGCATATTGTGGACCTTGCGGCTACTGCATAACTAACCACGCGCCATCTGGTTGCGACACCTCCACACCCATATATACTGAATTATATTATTTATTTATATGTATATACATGTGGGAATGGAACGTTAGAGTGATGTATGGAAAGGAACGTATGTGGTGTGAGCGGGATGACAGAGAGAGAACGAAC
>DWEE01002581.1:0-11406 GCA_018245755.1 Parelbella macleannani
TCATTTCAAGAATCAATTTAATAAATATAATAATAATGTTTCAGTAATTGGATTAAATGTGTACTCACATCATCGATGCGACTGTTGAACAAGTTTTTGGCTTGCGCCAGGTGCACGGGGGCCTCCAGCTCTGGGTGTTCTGCTTTCACCTCGAACCTAGCCAAGCAATACTTTCCCTGGACCTTTACCACGCTGCCAGTGTCGAGCTGGACTCGGGCCCTGCTCGCCAAACACTGGTCAAAGTCACCCAACTGAATTCCATTACCCTGTAGTATCCCCGAGGGAATTTTCGCGGTTGCGTCAAGCACTGTAATGAAAAATTTCACTTTAGTTCCACTATGCCGCCCTTTGGGACTAAAAGCGAACGAATGGTCACGAACGAACTCAAGGACATTGTTTAAAAATTGTTTTCTTCTTTATTTTTAAAACTTCTGTAATCATGGGAATAGGTACTCCTTAAACTACATCAGACATAAAAAAGAATCCTTGATTAAATAAAAGTGGTACGGTATTATTTATATATTTTTTATGCGTAGCAACTGTTGCTGAAATCTCTGAATCGGTGCCAGAGCGAATAGACAACATATACAGAAGAGAGTAATTACCTCATTCAAATCGTAATTATTTTATATGATAATTGAAACGAAATCGTAACAAACGTTTTTTATACAATACTCTACGAAGACAAATATTAGAAAAAGTAATTCAATTTATTCGGTAACATTTTATCACATTACTTACTGTTCAATGCCCAAAGTTTGGTCCCACGTAATTGCCGTAACAGAATTTGTCCGTGACGCCTGCATTCTGGATTAGCAATTCGCGAAAAATTTGGTGCAAATGTTGGAAAAAATGCATAGAAATCTTCAAATTCACTTTGCAGTAAATTTTTTCTCTGCAACACTTCTGCTACTTGCTTAATGTAACTTTCAGTTTTAACTATTTGTTGTTTAAGTTTATCCACCTGTTTAAAATTTGGAGCTTCCTTTTTTTTATCTTTCTCAATAAGTCTCTTTTTATTTGGGTCCATCTTGCTATCTTTTTTTGAGATCTTTGACTTACTTTCCTTGGAGGTTATTTTAGGCGTTTCCTTTTTGATCCTATCATCTTTCTTTGCTACACCACTATCTTGTTTTACTTTCTTCGAGGATTCCTTTTTTAGATCTTCTCCCTCAAAGAAAGAATCTAACTCTTTCTTTACAACTACACTCACTTTTACTTCTGGCTTTACATGTGATTTTACTTTCATTTTAGACAAATCATCTTTATTGTCCGCAGTTTTTATTTCTTCAGTTTTTTTTGTTTCTTTCGTGTCTTTTACTTTAGTCTGTTTTGTTCGTGATATTTCTACTCTTTGAGATGTTTTTAGTAATTTCGTAGAAATTTTCTCTTTCATAGTTCCATCGTCTTTTTTATGATCATCACTATTATTATCGTCATCTTCGTCGTCATCATCATCTTCATCATCGTCATCATCGTCGTCGGGTATTTTCTTTTTAGGCAATAGTTTTGACTTAAGTGTTGGCGTTGGAGTTGAAATGAGTTTTTTGTCTATTTCAATTTTTTGTTTTGTTAAACTTTTAACCAGCTTTTCCGTTTTGTGATCTTCTTTAATTGATTTAGAGGCAACATCACCATCACCATCATCATCGTCATCGTCGTCGTCGTCATCATCGTCGTCGTTGTCATCATCATCATCATCGTCGTCGTCGTCATCACTTCCAAATTTCTTGCTGCCGTCTAATTTTTCCAATTTAGTTGATGTAGATTTAAAATTTTCTTTACGGTCCAATATGCCCTTTTTCTCTTTTTCTTTCTTACTGTCTTTAATAATCTTATTACTTTTATCATCTTCATCGTCATCATCATCTTCATTGTCGTCGTCATCATCATCTTCATTGTCGTCGTCATCATCATCACTATCGTCATTGTTATCATCAATAATATCAATGCTAAGTGATTTTGGAGTAATTATTTTAATGGCTGGTTTTATGTCAGATGATGTTTTTCTTACATTTATTTGTTCTTTGTGTTTTCCAAAAATTACATCTTCATCACCATCACTATCGTCTTTGTTATTAATCTTTACTGGCTTGCTTGTTTTGACTACGGTTTTTTTCATAAGCAAATCTTTTTTATTTATTGTCGAAGTTTTCTCCTTAACCTGTCCTTTCAACTTATTTTTATTTTTATAGTCGTCGTCATCATCATCATCGTCGTCGTCATCATCATCATCGTCGTCGTCATCTTCATTGTCTTTTTCATCGCCATCTTCATCTGTATCAACAATGCCGTCATTATCGACATCGTCATCGTTGTCGTCATCGTCGTCATCATCATTATTATCATCTAGCTTTTTCTTCTTTTCATCCAACTTTTCATTTTTATCCTTTTTCTTTTTCAGATGATCTTGAGTTTTAATGCCAACAGATTTCAAAAACGTCAATTTACTATCACTATCTTCATCATCGCTATCATTATCATCGTCGTCGTCGTCGTCACTACGTTTTGGGGTCGCTACACCACTAGTGCGAAAGCTCTTCTTTAAGTCATCAGAAGAACGTATAGTACTTTCAATTTTAAAACTATGCAAAGTTTGGTCAAGGTCAAGTTCATTCACATCACAACTTTCACATTTATATTGTTTTTTCGACACCGGCTTAGAGCCGTCCGGGGAACTTCTAGGTAGATCACGCACACGAAATGCCGTTATCACTGTCGCTAGGATAGGAACGCTGATTAAAATTAGAGCTAACGTCCATCTGTGGCGCACCATGGCCGACGCGAGAGACGATCACGCCGCCATCCTACATTCAACTGAAACGTTTTTCATACACAATGCCGAACGGTTATTTATGTCACACGCACATTATATATCTCATTGAGGAACCGCGGATGCCTCGTTGATAGTGCTCTTAAGAGGTAACATTTTAACGGTTATTAAACAAAGTTTAGTGGAAAAATGAACGTTTCCCGGCCCGAGTTAATTCGAGTGTACTGGCGCGAGGGCACGGTTATGGCATGCATCCAAGACTAGAGTAAAAATAGTATTGCAGAGGCGATTGTCCGGCCCACGAGTCGAATTGATGACTATGGGATTGATTGCAGTCTAAACGTTTTTATTTATCGCTTCAGGTATCTATGTTACCATATGTAAAAACTGTTTTTAAAAATAGACTATTGTTTTTGGCGCTAATAACTTTTCACGTTTGATTTTGTATCGAATATTTTGGGGGTAATCTTTAATTTATTTAATATAAATAACACTTTGCACTGTATTTTTTCAAAACATAATAATATGCATATAACAAATTTAATACAAAAAACTGTGTTTGGTTAACGGCTTAATAATAAAATGGTAAAGAAATTATTTAAATGTTCTGTAAGTATTACACAGTGGAAGAGTTTTTCAATTCCAAATGTCAAATATTACTGGAAGGAACTGTAAATGTTCCATATACTATTAACAAATAAATAAAATAAAAAATAATACACATCATTTTGAAATTACTATAATACGAAACGTGTCCGTAAATCATCTCACGTGATTTACCTGCCTTTCAGTTATACATATATACAATGTACGATATAGATAATAAAAGTACATATATGTAGGTATATCTCTAACAACACCATAAAGTGCATATAGGTATATCTCTAACAAGACCATACACATGACACTTATAATTATGTATGTCAATGTATTTTATCTTTTACATTTGATTGCAATCATCCTTGGTGGTAAGTTAGATGCAGGTACTGAAGTTTCACTAGCTACTGGCCCAGAAAGTGCCTCTTCACTCTTAGCTTGAAAGATTTCAAATTGCATATATCTGAAAGGTACATAGTTTCTAATAAAGAGTTACTTACTGCATCAGTTCTTTCATTTCAAAATCTTTGACTGCTTTAAAAAAAATATGTAAACAGAAACATTTTATAATCACAAGATCTGATAATGAAAAAGAAAAATTGATTAGTCATTATCGAAGCAAAAAAGCAACTATAAACAATATGACATACCAGAACCATCTAAGTGCGTTGACTAGTTAATTAATGATTGAATTAACATACCAATTAGATGAAACGTTGTCAAGGTCAAGATTTGCCTAAGATTAAGTTATTCATTGATACTTATTGTCTTACAAGCAATTATTCAATACAATTGTTAGCGGGCTAAGGTCCAGTCAGCCATTGTTTGGTAACACTTGTCGAAACCTTGACGTATTGGCGCAACTGCATCCCAATCAGCATATACGAGACAAACTGAATTACGAGTATATTGTATTATAATTGATGTTTGATGTCGATTCGAACTGTCTGCATAATTTATTCAGTGTCATACGGATACGTTGTTATTGGAATCCCAATTCGCCCGAATTTCTGGAACGCTGTATCATACATTTTTTTTCCAATGCTCTGTCGTTCAAAACGGATGACACATCGATTAATGTTAATACTGAATGATATGTGTAACTGGATTGTTCAATGTAATCAAAAGAAATATAGTTGTTATACATGTATAGATACCTCTCTGTTAAATCAGTCTAAGTTAGGGTATTTTCTAACATGAAGTTCCTTGTAGTGGCTCGAAATCTGAATTTGTACCCCCTGTATAGGCTCACCCCTATTCCATATTGGAACGTAAAGATAACGTAAAGATAACTAGTGGTACGTGGGAGTGTACTACCCTCCTCTACCAATCTCTTCGGAGATTACAGGCGTGACTTTACACCGGGAGATAACGCCGTTAAAAAGCTACGGACATACGAATCAATTTAGTACAAAAGGTCGCGGCATTGCTGTAAAGTGTGATTAAATCACATAAGAAGCGGCAATCAGCTAAATGGTCGCATCGTTGCATCCCCGATCTCCCATATAGGGATGGTTTTATGAGCTGCCTGATGTTACTTATTAATTTTCGAAATCCCCAAGCTCTTTCACATTTAATACCGCTGTAGCTCAACGACTCATGATAGCTACATATGTATATTGTTAAATGGTTTTTGATTAATTTTTTTTTTGTAGTGCAATGGTTGGTCAACTTGACTGTTGCCCCGGGGTTCGATTCTCATCCAGTATAAATATTGGTGTGATGAGCACAACAATTTGTTCTGTGTCCAAGTGTATAAATATCTATGTATATATTTAAACGTACATACATATATAATATATGTAGATTACCAGCCGTCTGATTTCCATAACTTTCTCACAAGCTCTCTTGACGCGTACTTTGGGATCAAATGGCCGTGTGAGACGTCCCAAGATATTATAAATTGTTTAATCCGATATACAGTATTGCACGACAAGTACCAGAAGTGTGGATTATTATCAAATACGTAGTTGAGTTGCGAACACATAATTCTATCACTTTCTAGATCCTTCTAAAAGTTTGCAAAGAAAAACACGACACAGAAAACACTGTATCGTTCGAAATTCAAAATTATATATCGAATGTAATTCCTATAATATTGATTGCCAAGGAACATAATTGAGACGTCTTCGTTTGTAGTCTGACGATGAAGAATCGGAACCGTTACAAGATCTGATATAAAACGTCGTATATTTGTCTGGAAGAAATTGCTACTTGATGAACAAGAAGACCTATTTCTATTGTACATGTTTCATGTGAAAATAATTATTTATGTTTTTCTATGTATCTATGTATGTATATTATCGGCAAAAGTGCTTTTATCTCACGATAAATCGTATCATAAGTTATAAAGGATGTCTTATCATACCAATTCATATCAATTGATTTTTTTCAACGCGGAAACCATAAACAGATGTTCTTGTATGTCGAGAGATGCGCCGCCCATAAAACATTATGAACCCAAGGAGCGTGTAATAAATTCTTGGCAGTTCAATTTTACAACGTAAATCGAGAAAAGAAGGAAACGTGACATATATATATACTGATTATATTGCTTGACGCCAAGCAGTCGGGTTTGCCTGCGTGTTATTTCACCTTAACATATTTCAGCTAATTCTAACCTAACCAGCAGGACTTGCACTGCTATAGACACTGTTACAAGGCTGATATACACCAAAGTCTCCAAACCACAGCTAGGTAGCTGCTAAAAAATCTAAGTTAGAAAAATCCTATAGTATCTGACCTGTGAATTTACCACAGGACCTTTCGAGCAGCATCGTGCAACGACTCGACCAACAAGGCAGCAATTAATTCTGAACCTAATACGTAAAGGCATTTTCTATCAATCAACCCTGAATGGACGATGAAAGTTGTAACTAACAAGGACTTACTATTGACCAACCGTCCTTGAAACTAATCAGAGCGCGTGACAAACCTTGCAATGGAACCAAATCCTCGATAGTTAATAATTTAACACCGCTCACCAATACGCCCGAGCCCTACGGTGCATCGGCCGTGGCCTACTTAAACTAGTTGGTTTGTTTTTTGTCAATTTCATCGCGAACATGTTTCTATATAATTAAACAACATTTATAAATAAAGCTAGCAAAGGTGATATCAGTTATCGTGTATCAATAAATCAGTTAAGAAAATTATAAATAATGAACGATTCGCTATTAGAAATACTGTTTGGAAAGTACATATTTTAACAAAAAAGTTCACTGCTAGGCGATTGACTAGTTAGAAGACGAGAACAAAGGCAAAATGAGATAGACTAAAATGTGCTTTCGTACTTTCCGAAGTACATAAAAAATATGTATGTACTTACATAAAAATATAATACAGTGATCCATTCGCATCGTCCTCGAGTTTTATTACTTTACTTGACATCTTATTTATTTATAATTAGTCAATTGCCGTTAAAATTAACAAATACATAAGTAACTACTTATTCGTGTAGTCGCCCAACACTCAGATAGAGAAAAACAAATTAATGATTCAATTATTTCTTGTTAACTTTAAATTATTATTAGAGACATGAGGCTTTTTCTCTACAAATTAAAATCTGTTCATAATTCTCATAACGACGCATTGACATTGATGCTGGAGCTGTTTGTCCTTGACAATATGCAAAAAAATGCCACTCAAAATTAACCTACATATCTATAATTGTATCTCGTTTTTGCTCCAATAACTTTACAAGCTTAGGATGTGTTTATATCATCGTCCCAACAGACTGGTTTCGTCCAGTAAAAGATTAAAAGGTAATAAAAAGACAGCGTTGTTTCTGCACTCCTTTATCGATCAAATCGCGTTCTACTAAAATATCTTTTCATCTACGATTTAATGCGAGCATACCATTATCATTTTTATACGGTCATAAAAATAACAAAATAGCACTTACGTTAAATTATAGGTAACAATCAAAATCGTCAGTCAATAATTAATATACCATTACTGTAGATTAGGATATTGAATGATTTCCATCATATTACACATAAATATTTAATGATAGTTACTTGTCAGAATGACATAAAGTTACGGATGAGCGGGAACGGAACGGAAGTAATCTGAGATGTAATGTCGCGAATGTGGATAGAGCTTTATGTGACGTCATTAACCTAACTTACATTGAAATCAACTTAAGAAGTTCAATAGTAACCTGTATAAGTTTAATGTCAACGATACTTCCTACATATCATGTATAATTTTGCAAATTGAAGTAACTTAAAAGTAGCAGTCAAGGTAATCTTATTTTACATACGAGTATTACACAATTATTTCCTTATTTAGCCCTTAAAATTATTCTAAAACGGATTTAACCAACGTATGTATGTGTAAAGTGAATGATGTACGACGTTCTTTGCCTACCCCGTAAGGGACCTGGATTGACGGTATAATATCGATATATTTTTTTAAATGTGTTCATATAAAACAGCCACAAACATAGGTCTAACAGTAAAATAAATTTCGGAATGACAGGTTGTCATAGATTTTTCATATTCGTATTTTTCAAGTACTTTCTTATTTACTAGATATAAATTACGTGCTTGGGAACGGTATATAAATTCTTTAGTATCGAGTTTTTATCAAAAAGACCACGAGATTGCAAATGTTGTTAAGCTATGCCGTTTCCAGTCTCGGGAGACACGGACCGCGAATATATTGCTGGTGTAGCAAATAACTCTGCACTTGCAGGCATTCTGTTTCAAATACGATATTTTAAAATGTATCGATATAATTTACTTTATTTACAGGCTGTTCCGTTTTAAAAACAACTTATAAAATTGCGATATTGACTTTGCCTAAAAGACATTAGGATAAGTAGGCTTCCGAAGTGTATAATTCCGAAGATTTATTGTATAACTCCGAAGCAACACTAAACCTAGTGTTACATATTATATATGTACCTACCTATATAGAAAAAAATCTTTATAGAGACATAATCTGATTATATGTATAGTCTCTGTGTAGTTATATTATATTTATATGTTATAAGCATCTGTGTAATTATATGGTCATATATATGTATATTTCGTTTATCAACGTCCTAGTTAGTATACCACAAGCTTAGTCTGCTTTATGATCATATCGCGGTATGAGATGATTTTCCAAGATATTTACAATTATTATTATTATAAGTGAACATTGTTAATTGTAATATATCTGTACCAAATGTACCTACGTACTAAATGTAGTTCTCGGCGTACGTCTCTCTACTCACACTGAACAGTAATACGTCCGGTATGGAAAAGCGGTTCGTGGGCATATGTACATATATCGAAGCTACAGCGGATTTCCTCCAGCTGCCTGTTTATAGCTCACGTGTACTACAGACATATCAAATTCTCTGCTACATTTACTAGTATAATATGTATAATCCGACTATATCAAAGAGGTAGCTTGCTTGCGAATATTCACGATAACACTTTACGCGGGATTGGAGAATTGACAGTTATATTCAAATTGTTGTTCCTATATGAAAAACAGCTATGTTTATATTTATATTAAAACACGCCTACTCTTAAAAAGCTGATGCATTATCTTTTCAAACAATAATCACAGGTATAGTGAACATAAAAATTGTTAAATGCCAATAAGTATCACTTTTACATTTAATTTTAAGAAGGTCATATTGGCATGGTCGTATTAGAACGGTTCAAACCATAGCAAAAGTCTACATATGTATATGAAAACCTAAGCATTACACTATACACCTAAACATCCCGTAAGATCAGCAAGCAACAAGTTATTGTAAAAACACATTACTTAAATAGCGCTATTACTACGCTATTAATAAATAATATAATATAAACAAGTACCTACTATAATGTAAACAAATAATATAAAATAAACAAATATTTTAAAATGAACAAAAACATAAAATAAACAAATAACATAAAATAAATAAATAGCATAAAATAAACAAACAATATAAATGCTTGAACATATTAATTAATAGCGGAAATTAAGCGGCTGTAGCGGCTGCAATCCTTGCGCACCTCGTGCAATATCGCTCGAAACATCGGTCGGAAACAACTGCGGATTTCCGAAACTCCGGCGGATATAACGTGCACCTCAATACGGCTGCAGATAGCGAGCATTTCGCAGCCCCCTACCTGGCTTGTGCGGCATATAAATTGGGTAAACACGAAATATTTCGGAACAGAAACCATTATACAATTATTATTATTCATTGTCTTATATATTCATTACACGGATTCGTAATACAGATGTTAGAAAGATGCTATCTATAAGTAAAAGATAGCAATAGTATATAAATAAGAAAATGCACACTCCAATGGTTTCGAATTATAGAAAGAAAGGCAAATGAAAGATTGACATAACAGATATTCAATGCGAATGTTGATGGATGCGTGTGGCAAGGACTTAAACTTACTTAACCAAATATGTCAGGTACTGGCTGATGGGGAATTAGACTGTTCGAAAAAGGACATACGTTTATAAAGATAGTGTTGAAACATACATGAATTAAACTGGTATACATATGAGTATGTGTATAAACACTCGCGAACCATTTAATAGTTGGAAAGTTTAGAGATTTAGCACTTGGTGCGCTCTACCAACCCGAACGATTAGTGGACCGTGCTTGTCGAAATAACCATTATTATTATTACACCTTAGAGCGTTCGTATCTATTATGATATCGTTTAAGATTTGAAACTGTACTCATAAAGCACCATTAGCTCCAATTCTGACAGCGGATGTAGTCCTGCTGCACCTGACAGCTTGATGAACGAATGTTTCAAAATAATGACAAATAAGGCCACCTCGTTATTTGTCAATTTACGATTCTCCCGTGTATACGTGCAACCATGGAATAGATGGTAAGCCAAATGTCGTACATCGCGCACTAAATAAGTATTTTCGTTCCTTCATTCCGAACACACTAAGACACAAAACATTACGCATTGGTCCTCAGGGGGAACAACATCACTATAACTCTCTACAAGTTATATCAGATGGAACTTTCTAGTACAAGTTGTAATTGGATACCGATGTCTTAGAACTATTGTGGATACATAAAAATAGTTTGTACCACTAATCTTTTATTGTACATATGTTAAAATAAGTTAAAAAAATTCATTACATAATAGAGCGAGCAGACAGTAAAGTACACAAAAAAAAACTTAAAATAAATGTTGCATTACAGATATATGTATATATGTGTTAACTAATTCGTTTGTGGAATGGTTGCAAGCGCGACGGCCGATCAAGAAGTCATGGGTTCGATACTCAGCTCGCGCTGAATACTATTTGGTTTGTTAACTTTAAATACCCAGTAGTAGTACCTCATTATTATTAACACAATACGTTACAATGTTATTAGCTTTATTACTACATAAATAACATTTACGAAATAATGTTAGAAACACATAATATACATTATGCGTGCTCGCGGCGCGATTTCCACGTTCGTACAACCAGCGGCTTATTTCCCTGTAAGTGTTCAAATGAACATAGTGAACGGATCTAACAATTTTCCAAACAATATAAACCGTTTAATCTCAACATGGAGCTCTGAAAGCTTGTATTCCCTAATTAAATTAATTAACATGTTAGACTTCGCTTTAACACAGCAAAGATTTTGGTTAGACGGGCGTTTGGTCCCAAAACTTTACATCAAAACCATACATATCTACCTACTGGCTACTAAGAATTGCTATGTATACAGGGTGCTAAAGGCATGCGCACATTAGAACCGCCATAATCGGATCTTGTTGTAATAGTACCAAGTAATAGTTTAAGATATGGTTCAGTTAGAATGTGCTTTAGTAATTAATAGAAACTCCAGAAGTTTAGAGAGTTGTTATATTTTTTGCGTTTAATTGCAATGTAAATATGATTGTATATTGATATTATGATTGTATTTAATTAAATCTAATTGACAATGGTAGCCAGTAACAGAAAAAGTGTTAATAATAGTAAAAAATAAATTTTATTGCAATAAAAGTGTTTTTCTAGTGAAATATAAGAAATAGGAATATTAAACAGTTGTAATATTTTACAATGAC
>DWEE01002582.1:0-11404 GCA_018245755.1 Parelbella macleannani
TGTTATGCTGGTTAGTTATAACTAAGTACTAAAAATAAAATATCTTAGGACATTTCCATACAAGATCATCTGACCTTGTGATACGACTACCACATGGCTGATAAACTTTGTATCACATATATATGTATATATTTTTATTACATCTGTTATTATTACATCTATACATTTATTAAGAATTATTTATACCAGGCCTAATGCTATAAATTAGAAATAATACTAAAAAATATAAAGTTCATAACTGAAATCAGTTAGAAAATTGTTAATACTCCTGACATTATTTTAACTTAAAAAAGGATTATAGGAACTAGAGAGTTTTCAAAGATATAAAATGACATGATATTATCCAGAAGTGTTATTTAAATGCTAAAACTTGGTTCTATACTTAACATTTGCAAACAAGTTGTACTTTTATAAGATATCTTTATTACGCTGATGGTTTTAAATAGAATGTCCAATTTTAAAATAATATTTATATTATGAAAGTGGTCGAGATAAAGTCACATGCGAGTCACATTGATAAGGTCAAGGTCTTCTCTTGACATTTGATTGGGTAAGTAACAAAATTGTGTCGCTGTGGTAAATTGGCGATATGCGATACACAAAGTTAATAAAATGAGAATTGATTACATGTAAATGTATGTTCACACTAATGTACCATTTGTTAAAACATTTCAACTTGAACATTGATAAGAAAAAAATTAAATTATTAAGCATTGGCCTTGTGTTGGCAAACTTCTTGTTCACTGCTGTATATCTTAATGTTTTTTATTATAGAAAGCCAGTATTTCAGTGTAAGCAGCTACATACAAAGGGTGGTCTAGCATATTCAGGAAGACAAAAAACATTAAGAATGAGACATCTACATACAGAAAAATAGATAAAGATTATATGAGCTAAGAGATTTTCCAATTTCTCTTACATTAACTGGACATATAGAGAACTTGCCAGGGAGTTGCATTCCTTTGCATCATTGAAAATTTTAAAATAACCAGTGGCTATACTAAATGAGCGATACATTATTATTTTTCCTAATAATCATAAACCATTACATCATAATAAAAGGAATACTGACTTAATGAAAGGTATTAAAGCCAGGATTAGGGATGATGGGTATATCTTGATAAAAGGAGGATAGGTCACTTTATCAAAATTGTTGGATGCAACCGGATTTGAAAAGCCCATGAGTGGTTAGGGCGGCACCAAGGAGGGGAGGAAGGGAGGAATATGAGCACCAAGGAATTAAAAGAATCATTGAACCTGAGTGGTTGGTATCACAACACAGTTTTAAGGACATTAATAAATAACTCTCGTCCACTATTGCCCATAACCTCTCCAATAGCACGCCACTGAACTCGCTTTTAAGAAATTAATATTTAAAACATTGCAACGTAAAGGCCCATCACCAGTGATGGACCAAGATAGGCAGATAATATTGATGGAGCGTACTTGTCGCATGGAGCGCATGACGCTGTACTTCTGCGTGTCCACGAAGCTCTCCAGCATGGTGCGAATAGCCATGTTGACGTCCTCCTCGGACACCTGCGGCCGCAGGTGCATGCGGGCGTGCGCCTCGCTCATGCGGATTACTGCAATAAGATATTACATACTAGTTGTCTAACATAGACAAATATCCACATGTAAACATGTACAATACAATTATTCTTTTCTGTATACTGAAGATAGTATGACCATGAGTATGTAAATTCGAAGACTTTACAGACTTCTTTAAAACCATTTAGTCTGAATCTGAGTTAATGTTGGCTGCAATTATTTTGTATAAGCAGTTGAACATTTCTTATCCAAATACTCATTTTTAAAGTTTTATATTGAAAAATTAGATGCAAACTAAGGCATTGTAAATGCATTGCAATTCGATGTAATTTAACATATCTCTAACGAACACAAATTTCCAAAAAATGTAATGTTACCTGATTCAATGTGTCTCACGGTGATGGGTAAGCTGCCAGTGGCAAGAGATTCTTGTCGAAGTTGACTATACATCTTCGCTACTTTGTCTTGATCCATATTCTGTAAAATTATTTATTGTTTAGTATATGCCTATATACAATAATATAAAACGTGTATTTCTGTTTCCTGTATGTTACAGAAGTAATAAACATTTATAGACCCATTTTACATTATTCCTGATACATTTATTTCCTTTATCAAGTTATTCTCAGGTCAATTCAGTCTATGAATACTTTGCTATCACTGCAGACTAATGAGGAGACTGCAAATAATAATTTTATTTGGGGATGAGGTTTTGCAGGTTTGTAGTATACCTGTATATATCCTGCAAAGCAAAAGTACTAGATGACCAGTGGTTTGCGAGAAAACTGAAGTGAACTGAAGTTTCACGCACTTACATAGCGGTGAATTCGCTCACAGCAGCAAGCGGCGCGGTGGCCAGCTTACACCTTATAACTTAGATTTTCATCAGCTCCAACCGTCTTTTCATTAAAAAATAATAATAAAAAAACATGATTCAATTGACATATTTTATTTAGGATTTCTAATAATTAAAAGCAAAAAAAAAATAAAAAAAAATAGTACAAGTGGGATCGATCCGTGGCCGCCCGACCGGTACCCAAATTCGTTATTCTCTGGGTTACAGCGCCGCTCGCTGCGGTGGGCGAATTCCCCGTTAAGTAACCTTCATGTACAATTTCAGGACCATTTTTTTTAAATTACTGGCCATCTAGTACTTTTGCTTTGCAGGATAGATACCCTTCAGGTACACTACAAACCTGCAGTCTCATCCCCAAATAAAATTATGAGGTCGTGCAGTCCCCTTGGAAGTGTCAAAGTAAAGGACTTTTTTATTAAATGAAGACTGTAGAAACCAAAAAGACGTCACAAATGACCACAACCACCTATGAAGATCAAAAGCCTGTCTCAAACAGAACCGTACAAATATACCTGACACTAAATTGGTTAGTATGTATAATACATAAATTCGTTCTATACATCTTTCACATATGACTAGACAGCTAATAAACATCTATATGTTCAAGTAGTAACTCATCTATCAGCAGTCAAGAATTCTGACCACAATACCTGTAGTTTAGGGTGCACATTTTCTCTAGAATAAACAATGTATTTCTTCAGCAGTTCCTGGGAGATAGATGTGTCGTCTTCAGGGGTAGTTTCATCTAATGTCGTACCTTTTCGTGTGGGATGATGCCTGATGTGAGAATTTACTACGAACCTGCAAGAAGGCCAGTTTATAAAAATACTAGCTAAATGTTACACATATGGAAAAGATAAATATTTATCATGACATTAACAATTATTGACACCTATGTTAAAAAAAAGCAATGTTGTACAGTTCAATTATTCTCTCAACCAATTATCTCATTCCTATCAGCCACGAATATTTACAAATCAACTAGATTACATTTAAAAAATTATTAGAGAACAAACTGTGTAATTGATACAATTTTTGTTTTCTGTGTAAATTAAAATTTTCTCTGCTTCCTTCTATTTCCTACCATTCTAAAATATTACATTGTTAAACTTTATCTTGCAAGCTGAGGAATTCAACAGACTGATAAGTATTAAATCACTGACTTGGCCAAATGGGCATCTTGCATGGGGTCTGCTTCATCTCTCACCACACAGAGTACATCGAAGCGAGACAGTATAGGTTCGGACAAATTGACGTTCTCTGAGAAGGTGAGTGATGCGTCGTAGCGCCCGCCGATGGGGTTAGCAGCTGCTATAATGGAGCACCTGGCGATAAGATATCCTTATTAGTATCATAAAAATCATACCCAACATGTTCCACAATGGAATAGATGGTGAGCTTACTGCCATACATCGGGCACAGACCCAGACTCTGAGTCACTACTAGAAAATTAAAGTTTTTTATCAATTAAGTAATGAAAGCTAAATGACTTCCTTTATTATAATATGATAGACTAGTATTCAACCAGGATACAGCTTGATGAAAAGTAAAGATGTGTCCTAAGATGGATCAGTCCAAAAAAAGGCCTGTTCATTTTTGTTTTGAAGAGTGTCATATTATATGTGTCAGTTAATAGAGATATTATTAAAAAAAAATTAGAAATATCGATATTATTTAATTATATGAGTGTTATGATAACAGTGGAAATAATGGTGCACTAATCAGAATGCATTAACATTGCACTATTAAAGTAGAAGAACAATAATTCGAGAATCAGTGCATTGCTCTAACCTTGTAATAGTCATTTATACATCCGAGGGTCATATTTTTCAAATAAAAGTTATTACAAAGCTTCTACCCCCATAAATTTTAAGTAAGTAGTTAAAATTGGAAGCCAAATGTTATTATTCTTATGTTATAAAACCTGAGATTGTAGATACCTGGCATGAAGGGATGTGACGATACCAGCCTTGGAGATGGAAATGGACTGCTGTTCCATGGCCTCATGGATGGAGGTCCGGTCCTGGTCGGTCATCTTGTCGAACTCGTCGATGAGACACACCCCGCGATCAGCCAGCACCAGCGCGCCTGCCTCAAGCGTCCAATCTCTATATTTTAGAGATCATATCATTATCATCATCATCATCAGCCTATACCCATCCACTGTTGGACAGAGCCCTCTTCAGTAGAAGATTCATTATATAGAGAATATTAGGCCTAAATAACTGCTGGACATAGGCCTTTCCCATGGCATAGTATTATTGAATGACAAAAATTATTTTTGCTTATTTCCACCTCCTTTACACAAATCTAACCTGATTTTCAAAATAATTCATCCTCTCATAATGAAGGTTCTTAAAAAGGATCGAGGGGAGCGGCAAAACATAAGACTTACCACAATGTTAGACTAGATACAGTCAATTTCAATTAATCAAAAATATTAAGCTGTCTCGTAAATTACATGCCTTGTGGTAGGATTCTTTCGGACGTAAGCCGTAAGACCCACGGCACTAGCACCTTGGCCAGTAGTGAACACTGCTCGAGGTGCAATCTGTAAAGTAACATGACTTTAAATTCATATCATCAGGTGAAATATAACTCAAAATTAAGCTAAGTATGTAGTAGCAAAAAAAACATCTACATATTATGTAAATGTAACTTTTAATTAATTGCAACAGTGTGATAATGTAAGCAAAATTAGACAAAGCTGGTTCAATTCAGAGAATGCATCAAGCTCAATTCTTATTGTTTGACAATAAGTTTTTAACCTTCTCGAAACAATTTCAAGTAGTTATGAAAATATTAGTCTATTTTCGGATTAGACCAATAACCCTTCCTTTCCTCGTATTATGGAGTACAAACTGGAGATTCCCCAGTTGTGGAAAGAAGCTCCCGCCTATTGGTGAGTCTTTATTCGTTAACATCATGTTTGTCTATTTTTTGTTATCTCAATATTCTTTTGTGACAATATTTTATTATGAAAACGGATAACAGCAATAACCTTTTCTGTGTATTTCAGGAACTGAGACTTGGCGGTACCTGGATCTCCGCAGATCAACACATTGATGTCGCCTCTCACCTTATGTTTTTCACCTAAAAATAAGCATAAAGAATATATGTAATAATCTCTAATGATGTAAATTGTAAGGTAATTTGTACTCAATTTATTTAATATTAATTTCCTTTATCCTGATTTTTTAAATGTCAACATCTTAGATTTGATTATTCATGTTATATTTTTTGATTTTATGTTATTGTGGAATCTGAAATAATTATCTGAATATACCAACTTAGCGTATGTTATAAAATTGTTGTGACATTCTTATATTCTTGTCAGAGCATACAAGTATTGGAGTTGAAAAATAACACAATATATACCTGGATTCTTGGCTTCGCCGCCAAACAAAGCCAATGCAAGACCCCTCTTAATATAATCGTGTCCATAGATTGATGGTGCTATGGTCTGAATGATTCTTTCCCCGATTTGTGGGTCTTTTGACAACTTAACAATGTTGGCAACATCCTCATCTGTCAGTGATTCAACTATATGTTTACAGTCTTTAACAACGATGTAGTTTGCTATAATCACTGTTGCAAATACTGGGAAACCCTGTAATAGATATTTAGAGCAGATTATAATATAGTATATAGTTATATTACTGGCGATCATTGACTAAATAGGTGTCTTAGGAAGTGACATCTCAGGTCTGGTGAGGTGGAGTGAGTCCATTGAGTGTCCAGTGAGTCCATTGACTAAATAGGTGTCTTAGGAAGTGACATCTCAGGTCTGGTGAGGTGGAGTGAGTCTATAAGGGAGTGATTGGTGTATATGCTGGCAATATTATCATTTGTGCTTCCCTCAGTATAAGATTTCTTTGATAAGTCCACTTTTTTGGCAGTTGTGTTAAAGAGATGTTTAACTATTAAATGTAGGATATTAAACCCCTCTTAATAAATTTCTGTGATTAATCTTTTACTCAATTTAGCTAGACACTAAGCTTTTATATTTTATAGTTCATTTCCATAGGTGATAATTATAGATTTTTTTTATCATAATATACTTAAAAAGGTTATACTATAATCGTTTTAAAATATAGAATCTTGTCATTATTAATTATCAATGGATTTTTGTTGTATTATTAATATAAACGATTGTTACTAAAGTTACAAAATAGTTATGAAATAAATAATCATATTTTGAATGTCATGTACAATTTCTATTTCAGCACCAACCATTGAACAATATGATCATATACTACATTTTCTTTTTTTCTTGATAAAATTAACTTGGAGAAATAATTTAAATAATTTTAAGCATTTTTTTTAATACACCTTACCTGCTCAGTATTAAGTGATCCGTCATAATTATTAGTGTAAATGCCAGTTAGATCCACTTCATCACCAGGCTTGCAGCGATCACAGAGATCAGCCAGCAAAATGCAGTCTTTGCTGCGAGGAATCCGACCAGCAGGTATCCTGCCTGGTGACTCTTGTATGGTCACTTTCTGGTAGTTCCGATATACAGTTTGTTCCATGTTCACCTGGTCAAAATTTTATTGTGACAGACTTAATATAAAAAAACATGTTGCTTACACAATTACTAATACTACCTAATAACAGTAATCAATTGACACTTACCATAAAGGGCCCAGCACTCTGACATTCCGGGCAAGATCCTGGTTTCACCTCTGAATTCTGTGACTGTACAAATGGACCCAAAATATACCCACATCTATTACAATCATACTTAACAACTGACAGCTGTGGGAGCACTCCAGTTGTGGCTGTTATAACGCCAACAGTTCTAACCAGCTGGTTCAAGTGAAGCTTTCTAAATGTCCTTAACTCTTCAATTAATGGTAAGTCTGATATACGGACATGAATTTCAGATGTGACACGTTCATAGCTTGGAAATATTTGTAAGACAATTTCCTTAGCAACCTCATCAAAGATCTGCAGCATTTGAAAAGGTGCTTCTGGCAAAAAATAAGCGAGGACCTGTTCTCTTCTAGCGAGGACATCGAATTCGACGTGAAAAGACGCCTGGTTGTGTTCACACATACGTCTTATGCGGTCCTTATACACATACTGGCCTTTGGTGTTAGTATATGTACGAAGAAAGTTTTTAAACCTGAAAATCAAATTTTATAAGTTAATAGCATAAACATCCAACAAAACGTTTTTAAAATAAAGCAATTAAAGGTATGTCTAGGGACCACAATATACATATCACTAAAATATTGTCTAACTCATTCAAAGCAAAACTTTGTTATACAAGGCTTGCCTGCCAAATAAGTTTGTTAGTTTGTGTCATTTGGAATAATTAGGTCACATGGAATAAACCAAGATTCAAGTAAATGCAACAATTGAGTGAGTTATTGCCTAACAATGAAATATAAAATAACATTACAACAAATAAAAATTTAAGAACATTACTTTGCCTTATTTTTCAGCCATGATCAAGTCGCATTTGCTGTATTTACCTATTAGCTATTTCTGTCCTGGGCCCCAACATAGACACCCACTCCTTAGTAGTGTAGCCTTTAGTATCTTCAAGGTTTTCAATACTCTCAATGCCTTCTTCAACTTGTTCGTCAGTACCTGTAGCTGCTTTCTCGGCAGCTCTGCGACGTTTAGCCCTTGGTGCATCAGCACTTTCTTCATCTGACTCATCTATAAAAATATATCAAGTCATTATCATCATACTCATTATCTTTGACTGTTCACCGCTGGACATAGGCCTCCCCTAGTCGGCGCCACTCCTGGTTCTGGGATTATTGTATGAAGCAGCTTCCCACTTTCTTCTTGTGTAAAGAAAATAAAGTATCTCACAGCATGCTACAAGATGTTGAATGAATTATTATTTTTAACATACCATATAACAGGTCTCGATCATCTCTTCTCATCCTGCCTTCATCCCGGTCTCGTCTTCGCATTTCGCGCTCAGCAGCCACACGATCCTCCACAGACATGGGATCATAGTCATCGTCATCCAAGTCTTCGTTATCGTACCGATCCAGTGCTGGCATTGGACGGTAATCTCTGGAAGTAAAAAATATCAAATGTAACAATTTATTCTGTTATAAGAACTGTTGCTCGCGATTTTGTGTATTGTGGATTTAAGTTTTTAGATCTTCCCAGGTTTTCTTTGTATAAGCCTAGCTACACTTGACCTACAGTTGTTAACCCTGTTTAATATGCTTAGCCATTTACAGAGTACAGTATGTAAGCTCCATTTACATTGGATTTTTTATATCTCAAAAAATATCCATTTTTTATCTTTGTGTTCATATAAACTATGAATCATCATAGTCTTACAAATAATAATCAATGTTTAAGCCCAATCAATTGAACATGATTTCCTATTACAATACATATTTTCAACAATTATATTAAATTGACATATAATTTATGTTTATGAGCTGACTGAATAAAAAAAAAACAGTAAATGTTAACTACAGCTCAAAATTAAGGAAAACACATTCCCAAGATTAACATGCTTAAACATAGACAGAAATTATATTTATTATAATTAAGCCCTCAAATTAGTTAATCATAATTATCTTCTATTTGCAGACATTTATCAAATGCAGAATTATTACAGATAAATATACATTACAATATTAATTGTTATTTAACCATCTGGTGGGATGACAATCTGTCAAAGGCTACAGGCAAATGCTGGAAGTGACAATGCTGCAGGCAGATCTGCAAAAAGCTGGAGGCAGATGCTGGATGCTATAATGTCCAGATGACTGAGATAGTCTAATGATGATGATGATGATGATGAACCATCTGATATGAAATTTATGACTATACATACCTTTAAATATAATGCTTTTCACTCCTTCTCACATAAGAAGCATGAACATTAAAAATATAAAATTATACATCTCCACCAACATGCATATGTGAGTGTCTAAACAAAGAATGATTCCTAGAAATATTTATAACTAGCTTGAGCCTATGACTCTGAAGAGGTTTATATAATAAACCCTTACTTCATGCCCATAAAAGTTTCCTTTTGAAAAACAAAGTGGCCTATATTCTACCCCAGACTCCAAACTATCAATATAAAAAGACCACTATGTGAATACATCATATGCATATATTTCCCAAGTGTAGTGCATGTCAGCAGATTTCACATGCCTTGGAGAATTGTTTTTTAAACTTTAAGGTGTGCAGGTTCGTAAGCAGGATAGTTTAGTAATTTACAATTCAGCCTCTCAGTCCAGGGTTCCTGGATTAAAAGCCATGGCATACACCTCTTTCCAAAAATGTCTTTTTAACCAATAACTACTGCATTCCAAAATAATAATCATGTTTTACGTAATATTCAAATTTTAAATGAAAGTAACTTATAAAAATCGCCTTTCATAATGTTTGATATATTTATGAGAAGATAATTTGTATTCATAAAAATAAGAGAATTAAATCAACTCTAATAGATCACAACAAATTATTTCACTCACGCCTCCATATTGTCATTGAAGAGTTCCTCTCCATCTTCCTCCTCTTCATCAACAGGGTTATCTCCAAGTATGGCACCTTCATCTTCAAACATTTCATAGTCACGGGCAGGCGATGTCATTCTGGACCGTGCCCCATCTCTATCTGAAGGGGTATCTGGTGCTGGAGAACTCTAAACACAAAGAAAACAATCCTTTATCAGACCCTGAGCAACTATGTTGATCTTGATTTTAAAACTTTTTTTGCAAAGTATTTCACTCTTTTGTTTTAATGATCATACTAACCATAACGCGGAATATTGGATTTACGTCCTACTAAACAACGTGATGGTAATTTAACAAACTCTCATAAATAAATTTTAGAGGCCGTTAAAACTTTGCCTGTTACAAGTAGGTACACAAATTTCAACTTTACAAGAGGTTACTTCATTGTCAATATGTCTAAGTCAAAATACGCGCGAAAATGTGGTGGAACAGATAACACATGTCAAACTTTAAAACAATAGGTATGCCTCCTTCGGAACTCTTAGAAGTGAAAATTTTTGTTTTTATATATTTCGATTTTGAAAAATACGCAAAGTTTGTAATACAAATGTATTATATATAAACATTCCTTCAAATAAATCAAAGTAATTAGTTGCCACAATTTCTTTACTATTGGTTTTAATACTGTACGGGATGACAGTAATGTCAACGTCAATCTGCCAGATGTCAATCCAAGATAGCTATTGTATGTTGCGTTACATCCTTTTTTTTTATTGTATTTGCTTCGCTCATGGTAGCTGGAGGTTGTATTGCATCACGCGAAATGCGAAAATTATATCGGCAATTACTTGCACCAGATACGTGTTAAATATGTCGTCATTTGTTTATCATAGAAACGAGAGTTCGGTTAGTGTGGACGATGCTAGTACCAAGGATAATGTAACGTATTATAAAATAACAGTTAAAGTGGGGCATGTGCAGTGGGACGTGCTGCATAGGTACAGCGACTTTGTTGAATTGAATGACAAGCTAATTGCCGATTACGGAGTTGCAAAAGACCTGCTGCCTCCTAAAAAAGTGATTCGAAACAAAACGCCAAAATTCATTGAGCAACGACGTGAAGCACTAAGCGAATATCTCAAAAATGTCTTCAACTTCCTGAAACTTTCCATGCCTACAGTGTTTGCACATTTCTTAGACTTCCATTTGTATGACATATTTTTTTTACTGCAAGACTTGGCCAAGAAGTTGTACCTTGAAGGCGACAAACTGTTACAGAATGAGAGATCACATAAATTTACACCCATGGAAGTGAGTATAAAATTTTATTAAAATCTTTTTTATTCTAACAATAAATGTCCTGGTTTGCCAAATTTATCCAACACTTCCTGAATTGCCATGATATCAGTACTATGTAATTACTCCACTGAAATATGTCAATAGAAATCGGGTGAAATTGTATAACTCAATTCGTTTAATTTTGTGAACATACAAATAATTTACAAAAACTGCTTGTAAGATAATTTAATGTAACTTAGAATGG
>DWEE01002583.1:0-11404 GCA_018245755.1 Parelbella macleannani
GGTGCTATTGGATTTTTCTAATTTAGAATTTCTAGTAATGACTCGGAGTCTGGAAACTTGCTCGGTGTATGGCAATAGGCTCACCACCTATTCCACGGGATTTAAACGTAACTGGTGAAACGTGGGAGCGTACTACACTTCTCTGCCTACCCCTTCGGAGATTAGAGGGGTGAAATTACGTTTTTTATTAAATAATTAAATATTTTACAGTCTTATCAGAAGTGTTACATAATGTGCCTTTCACAAGACATATTCTAAAAGGATGATCGTTATACATAACGTAAAAAGCGGAGGCGCTCCCCGCGGGCATTATCAAGTCGACATTTTATCAGAATCGCAAAATCTTAAGCAAGGCGCTACAACATCCGTTCCCCGGAATGAAACCGCGACGTCAAAGGAATATAATATATGTAAATATATATGTACCTATATATATATGTACATTTATAGGTGTATCTGTTTGCGCACAGATCGTGTTTGAATTTAAATTTGGAATTGGATTACATCATGATCGTCAACCCTATCATCCTTACACTATCAGAGACAGGTCTACTGTCAGGAGAACGGTTAAGTCTGCTGGATCACGTTGGACCAATCGTGGGGTAATAGAATCTTTTTAATACATTTTTTTAAAGCAACGAAAAACTTTTCTACCAGAAAGTCGTTCTCCAGACGAGCGTGGAGTCTCAAATACAAAACGACGTCCCTCAGTCTCCTATTCAGTTGTTTGTTATGTACTTGGAAGTAATCAGTACAAATTATACCAATTGAACTTACGGTCAAGAACAATTTTAAAATACGATTGAATAGTACAAATGTAGTTTACGTTACGATTCGCCTAAGGACATAAGTAACAGTGACCTGTCTGTTCCATAGTTAGCGCTAACTGCTGAGCCAGAAGTTGTGGGTTCAATTCTTACCAAACAATATATATGTAATGAGATTAAACAGTTATGTAATGAGATGTCTGGATACTATGTGGTGGCTCTCTCTCTTTTTGTATCAGAGAACCATATTATGTGACTTATTTACAAACATTCTTAACATTAATAGTTTAATTAAAACTAATTTAGCAATTTAATGTTTATTAATGGCGTAAATGGTTTTATTTCGACAGTTTTTAATTAACATAAGAACAGTTGACTGCATGTGGCAGCGGTTGTTATGACCATTTGATACTTTTTTAACATAGGAATATCACAGCTGTATTTCTCCAAAGGGACATGCGGAGGTGTGTAGTACACTTCCAAAATTCACCAGTTATATTTTACAGCCTAGCGTGGAATATGGGGATATACGTTATTTACATAAGAAACTCATAAAAAAATATTAAGATTCCCACGGGACCATATAACGACGTACCTTGACGTGACGGCAGCAAATCTGAAAAGTTCTGACGTCAGCGGAACCTTAAGCAGTAACGGTGCCGCGGGGAACCGCCTTTCGCGTTGGATACATTCTGTGTGGCAGGCAATGCTTAGATTACAACCGAATAAAAATCTCTAAAATAATAGCTATTTGCATTTTTGGTACTTTTTCGTTAATTATTTTCCTTACAAATTCTTTTTTAATTTACCATTATACTATTTTAGAGTGGCTGGATTGATATACACTAAAAGTTTTATTTTTGCTGTTGCGCCATCAATTAATTTACCGTGCCAGGGTAGAGAAATATTACATCCGCCGATCCCATGCCGGAATATCCGACTGTCGTAATGGCGACTAAAACTGCCGCGATCGGTTTACGGTATAGCGCGGACAGCTTAGACATGACTAAATACCCTGACCGCTTACGGGGAGTAGCAGCAGCGGTGCTGGAAGCTGTACTTTGCGACCACCAACCCCCATGCCTAGCGAGGGGATTAGGGCCAAAAACCCTTTAGGGGAGGCCTATGTTCAGCGGTTGACTCAACAGAATTTATTTCTGTAATATTTCTGTTTGACTTCATCTGATCTCATTTATCGGGTGAAGTTAAATATAAATATTAATCGTATTATATTTCGTTGGCTTATTGAATGAAGTGCTACAACGTAACAACGACATACGCAGAGTTCTGTCGTCGATGTGACGCAGCGTCTATAGCGTAAACAGGGGAAATGTAAGCAACACTTTACATACTATCTTGCGTGAGTTCTCATCCTCATCATCATGATAATTAGCCTACTAAAGTCCACTGCTGGAGACAGGGCTCTCTAACTTTGTGAGTTACTAAAACAATATTAATGTATTAAAAGTAGCTTTCTTATCATCATCATTCAGCACTGTTTTCATCGTTATTCCGTTGAACACAGGTCTCCTATCAGAAAGAGATGGTTTAAGGGATCATAGTTTTCCACGCTCATCAAATGCGGGTGAGCAGACAGTTATACCAGGTCTTGAGAACATGATGAAGAGGATTGAGATGGTAAGGTTCTTTGCGATGTGGTTTCTTCATAGATACAGGAAGTGCTTGTTTGATTTTAAAAAGGCATATAATTTCGCAAAGGAAGTAGAAAGCTTCAGGATTTCAACCAAGAAATCTCTTGGAGCGAGAAGCTAAATTCTAAACCATTAAGCTATCACTGCTTACGAACAACCACACAGACACATTTATAGCGTAGAGGATTAACTTGTACCGCCGTATCTGTGTATGTACCTGTCTGCAACAGCTTTTAGACAGGAACACGGAAGTACTAACGTTGCTACTAAGATGCAGAAATAACAGAAATGATCTTCTGCGTTGCTGTTAGACTGCTACTATTTCGCTTTACAGTAGATTCCCTTCATTATTATTATGTCGTCACGTCAGGTTGCTGAAGGGGTGGGTAAGTGGCACAGTGCCGATTATCTCTGTCTATACGGATTTCACGCTCTTTCAATTAGTTGCTAATGACTGCCCGTTGGTCGAGTGGTTGCAAGCGCGACTGCCGATCGGGAGGTCCTGGGTTCAAATCCTGGCTCAGATACTATTGGATTTTTTCTAATTTAAAATTTCTAGTAGTGATTCGGAGTCTGGAATTGTGCCCGGTATATTGCATTAGACTCACCACCATGGAACTTAAACGTAACTGGTGAAACGTAGGAGTGTAGGTACTAGACTCCTCTGCCTTCCCCTTCGGGGATTATAGGAAGTTACGTTTTTAATACTAATTCGTAACTCGTACCTTACTTTATAGGTCAAACATTTTACCTCTATACTCTGTTCTGTACCTGTATACTGTGTATTATTAAATAAAATTTGTAACTTTTTTTCTCATCGCCGTTCTCTTCCCCACGCATTAGCGCCCCGTGTACCAAACTTTGCTATTAACCTGTTGCTCGGACCTTTTTGTTGAAGTGTGTTTATCAACCTTAATGGGCGCGGTAATGGCCGTCCTGCTACGGTGTATACGTCTTAATATAAGGTTCAGCTCGTAATTGTCACTATTCTGTATCTAGAGTTACTGTTATATTATACAGTTGGAGGGTTTGAGGGGAAAATTGTGAATCTCAAGGGAATACTCGTGGCAGATACAACACGATAAGCAAGGAGCTGGAAAACTAAGCATAACATCTTTTAGCGTAGAAGCGTAGATACATATAATATTTTTGTTACTGACTTTTAGATTTAAAGAATTATGAAATGTACCAAACCATTCACAAACGAACACAATAGTTTTTGATTCAATAGTGCACGATCTAACCATGGTGCACCAAGAAATTATTATTGTCTTACTCATATTTTTCCTCTATTTCATGATAACAGCGTATATATTTAAAAGATACTTGTTAAAAACATACTATACGTAATGTCTCTCTAGTCTATAGCTTCCGCTTGCTATGGTTTAAACTGCTAAATGTTAAATATAAGACTAATACTCAGTTTAGCGCGGGGCAGCTTTAAAAATGTGACCCGGGGGATTACCGGGATCCGACCGTATGGGGGAAAGTTTACGCATAAATTGACGCTAGTAGTATAAGGCTGTGTTTATATCGAACATAAGTTTTAAAATAACTTATAACAAATAATTCCCAATCTGCATGCCCAATATGAGACTATGGAGGAAAAGTCCTTATGAACCTGCTCAAGGGCCCCCAATCGGGAAGATCTACGTCCGGTAGTAGACTGAGATATGCTGATGGTGACAGTAGGTAATAGCACTATAAATATTACTTCTTATTACTAGCATTGCGACAGGACACTTATTGGGGAGACCTATGTCCAGCAGTGGACTGAGATAGGCTGTTGATGACGATGATTTCTGACATTAAAGTGCCAGATTTGAAGCCTTCAAAACTGAATATGTCAATGTAAATAAGCTTCATTTACTAAGTCTGTGGTGGTTATTCTTAATTTGAATTTGAACATGACTGCTAGTCCCATTCGTTCAGCAGAAAATTTCACGTTCATTGTTTCATAACTAACGACACAGCAAAATAATTGTATGAAATTTCAAGATGTAATTTTGCCGTCGAACCTGCCTTTGGTTCTTCAGAGATTCCGCATTCTCACGGAACGGGAGGTTTCTTTATCTCTATTTTATTTGTAACTTATTACGCATGCGTTAGTATTCTGACGGCAGCAGCCAAGAATGTGGCCGGCGGTTTTTACACAGAATTTAACTTTGGCTTAAATCCAGGCCGGCCAGTACTACATTTATTTGTTTTATTCAAAACAGAACAAATTTATTGCAGATTTGTGTAGTTGTAGACACAGTATAAATTCTTATAAAATATTCTATTCCATTCCATATTATCAGGTTGCATACGGATTTGTTTGAAGTACCTAATAATTACTTATTACTTAATGCGACAGAAGTTACTAATAAAAAAATATTGAGATTTGAAACAGCCATGTCACTGGTATATATACTGAGTGTATATGATTCAGATTGCCCTTATTCTTTTAAAATTATCGAATGATCGAAATAACCGTAGATACTAAATGAAATATTGTGAACGTGGGCTTAGCCGTGTTTGCGGAGCACGCAAATATTTGGCGTACGGGCCGTGATGTCACACTGTATAAATAAATGTTTGTTTTCAAATGTAAACACATGTTCCTGTGTCGCATTCTGAGTCCATTTTTGTCTTTTACCCTTCCGTCTGCGCGCATTCGAGCAGGCTTTCTGGTTCACTTCCGTTGAACACCCTTTATATGAATCTTCTTCCATATCCGCCCTGTTGCTTTTCTTTTTTCATGCTGATATGTCTAAGGGTTCCAGGTTCGATTACCAGCTGAAGCAAAATTTAAATTATAATTGTAATCTGGTTTCATTATCGCTTCTGCTGCCGCGTCTATTTTTGTGACTGTCTTTGTATGACTTGTGTTGTGGTGATCTATAATAAATAGGCCGGACACGGAATCTTAAAGTCAAGGTAGATTTAAAACACCATCGCGAACAAGTTATACAACTGCCGATAAGCCCTGACCTGAATTATAGATATTTTGTTTATAAAAAAGGTTTTGCTTGAAAGTGTTTTAACGGTGTAATTACGACTAGTGGAATTTTTCCAACGCTTCAATTTGGTCAAGAATGGTGGGACTTGGTCTCTCTCGACACTTGCGTCCATTAACATACGCATTTTTTGTCATTCATTATTTTTACGCATCCGAATCACTGTTCTGTTAAAAAAAAAATCAAATATGATATACCTGTGTACCTATCTGTTAATAGGTTTCAAACATTCCAAACGAGAGGTTAAATGAAGACAGCTTGTCGCTAAGGAAAAACAAAATGTGAATGTTTCCTTTGGACAGCGACCCTCGCCGGGTAACGAAGCGCGAGTGAGCCCTCTCCAACATGCATAGCATATGCGCTGAACAGAGTAGACTAGCGATAGACACGTCTCTGTAATGTAGTTTTGGTGAACGCTTATTTGAATTTGTTACTAGAAAATCAGTTGAAATTAATAGCGAAGTAACATAATTATGTTTCCGATATTTGATGACGTATACATACATGTACTATACTACTGATCTGCCGATCCGAATCGCGGGTTCGAATTCTGACCAGACAAAGCAATTTTAATTATACTGGATAACTAATGCACTTTACTTTAGTTACGATTAAAAATATGATTTATTGTACGTTTTGAAAGTTTTTATGTGTCGATTATTGATATATCGATTATCAACCCGCACTTGTCTGGTCTGATGAAGTAACGCATCAACTAACTTAATTTAATCATTGTTCTTATTCTGAAAGCGGACCAATACCCAACAAGTGACAACAACCGACAAACGAATTGATGATGTTGCTGATGATTAACTGTAACTTCAACCACGAAAATAATCCATTAATTGAAATGAGTTATATTTTGTATTCATAAAAGATACATTTTGTATTCATAGAGCAAAGTACACAGAGATAAAAATTCAGTAATGAAAATAAATATTTTAAGGCCTCTATATTACGCCTGATCTGTGCAGCCGTATAAAGTCAAGCACATGAGACGATTCTTGCGCGCTGCTTATCCCTAGAGGTGCACAGAGTGAATAACGGTTATCTTTTAAACTTTGCATGTCACAGGAAAAAATTATATCACTATGTGCGTGGGTATTCCAAGCATGGATGCCCAGATAGCACATTTCAAAACGCCTAATCATAACATATTACATTTTTGTATACCTAGAAAATATTAGACTAATAGTACCCATTTATTAATAACCTTGACTGCTGAGCGCGGGGCAGCGGGTTCGACTCCCGCTCGGTACAAATATTGAAATAATGAGCGCAAATGCTTGATTCGTGTCTGAGTACAAACAGTTTCTTTTTATGTAACTGTCTACATAAATATTATAATGTATATATATAATTAATCAGTAGTATGGCTACCTTAGCACAGACTTCACTTAGTTTGGGTTCAGATAACCGTACCTGGAAATGTCTGAAATTACTTATTTTATCCTTAAACTCTCAATAAACTTTAAACGAGCAGATTGCTCTGTTAGATTAATTGACTCGATTCATTCGGGCTTTGTTAAAAAATTGAAACGTATTAACTCTTGCATTATGGAAGAAAGACGCTAAAGCGTGACTACGGAGTTATGCAGTCGTTAATGTTTATGCAATAATCAACCTTAACTCAATGGAACAGGGTGAAAATTCGAATGCAGTTTGTGTATGGTTTGAAACACCCCCAGAGCTACACGGTTCATTTGTATTCGTGCAGAACCTGGACCTCACTGGGTACTCATCTAACATTCCTTTTACAACTATTTCCTTGGCTAAAACTTTTACAAGGCCACACATATTATGTATGTACATACATTAGAAACTTCAAACTGTACTCCAAATAGTTTGGTAGTTTTAAAGCGGTAGAAATTCTACCAAGGTAATGAGAGTTGGCTTACATGAAAATGCATTATTCCTTTGATTTTGTTCCTGGTAGTAATTTAAGGCCTATTTACTCAGTAATAGCTGGACACTGTGAACGTGAGCGAGAAAGAGAGAGAGAGAGATAGAAAAAATCTCTATACTCCTACTAAATACGCAACATAATTATAGAAACACAAACTAACACTAACACTATGGATTGTTACAAAAAACACTGCAGTCCGAAATAAAGATTATTATTGTCGTTATTATAAACTTAATATGACAACCTTACCACACCTAAGTAACCTTACATCATGTATAGGTGATATTTAATAAAAGAAAAATAAAAATAAGGGTGCATAAGTAAATTTTTCTACATAGGTCACCATTGCTTATGGACATTTGCAAAACCACAGGCATCACGAACGCTTTGCAATACATAGACTATTTACCTACATATTATGTAGAATATAACCACGTTTAGCAAATAATGTTTCATCATCATCGTCATCGTCAAGCTCTCGATGTCCACTGCTAGACATAGGCTTCCTCTAATCGGCGCCAGTCCTTCCCAATTTAGCAGCGTTAAATAAATAGTTTAATCCAATAGTGTTTAGTGTTCAAATTATTGATGTAAATATGTATGAAGTAGGTAGGCATACATATTAAATGTGTAGGTTATCCTGTCCCGTTACTTTAGCACTAACTTCATCTAGTTTGTTAAATTGTTTATAAATCTGATCTACATTTTGTTACCAGGTTTCCGAAGTGGGTAAAATCTACACACCTATACCGTATTACATTTAATGATGCTAACGTACATACATACATAGGTATGCATGTATGCACGTGGAAACACACAATATTCTATCAAAAGATACCTACCGGCTTCGAATTAACAGTTCAAAATGTGTTTCAGGGAAAGTTAGAAGGCGCTTTTACGTAAGGCAAGGCTTTATTCATATCCGTCCAATTTACGAAACGGGCAAGGTGGTTAAAGGTCATGTAACTAGAAGAAGTATTACGCAATTATTCTAGCTTTTTCCTGGCATTTTTACCTTAAAGTCAGTAACCGTAGATTTGAGCTAAGTAATCGATCGTTTTTGTCGTTCTAGCTGCGTTGGAAAAGTAAATTAGACAGCGTTCAATCAAGTTTTTGATTTAAATTTCGAACTAAAAAGGGCTATTGATACTTCCTTTGAATTTCGAGTACCTACTGCCCAATTCTCAATCTGCCTTAATTGAAGTTTCTAGTTCAGTAATAAGGATCGTTTTGTCCGTTCTTTACTTGGTAGTTTACAATTACGTTCCGAAATGCTTTTGCTGGTTTGTTCCATTATGTCAGAAACTAATTATTTTATCTGTATTAAGTCAGAATTCTTCAAACCGGTGCACGTAAGAAAGTATTAAATATTGAAGAATGAAACTCGAATCCCTCGAACCCCTCGAATAAAATTAATCCAACATATTCCGCTATACTAAATAAACCGCGACTGAAAATGATACAACTGCCATAAAAAACATAATTTGGCATCGGAGCCGACAGTGCCAAATGCGTTATGCCGAATTGGCACTGCCATCAATTGATGCAGTCAATAAATACGGTTTTATTTAAAAAGTTTCCGCAAAGAATCGGCCAGGAAGCAATCTTAGCGGATATTATTTCAACAGAAGCGCATTAAAGCGAACAATATATATCGTATTGTTGCTTATCCCGTCGTATATCATCCGAGCGCTCGTAAAAGAGACGATCAATTTATACGAAATAATGGAAGCAGTAGTTGACCGCTCTATGGTGAACGATTTACTGTATTATGAATTGCTCTGGCGACAATATTTACTCCCTCTAAAACGTATGTTCCATTGCTAGCGATTGACGAGTATCCATTGATTACAATTCGAGTGAGAATAAAACCGGCAATGTATCTTGAAATTCATGTCATTAGACATTATCATAATAAATATCAATAGACATTAAAATAATAAAAATCATTAGATATTATCATAACAAATATTTATTAAAACACCTATGTAAGAGGAACTAGGTAGACATTGTGTTTTCTGAATTGCTCTGTCTTGCAAAATGTCATGAGTTTGATTTCCGGTTTTGCCACCATTTGAATTTAGGATGTCAGTGGCTTTTTTAGGTTTAAGTCTGGCTTCTCGTGTACTTGCTTTTGTCTTTCTTGGCAACTTTCTTAAACTCTAATAAGGTACTTTATTTCGTATATGGGCAAAGTATTTACTCGAATATTCATTTATCAGTAGCGTCTAGCACTAAAATTAGGGTAGCCGTGCATAATATATCTACCCAGGGAATGTAACATGATATAATTCCTATATGACCGAATTTATTACAGATAGTTGCCTAACTTGGAAACTTTATGTATGTTGCTTGATTGTTTATACAAATTATATAACGCAGATTATAATCCACTTATAATTTATGTTTATGGCTTTCGAAATATCTATAATTATAAAACTTTGAACAAAATAGCTCAAGTTTTATTTATATTGTTCAATATAATCGTGTATTATGTTATGACGTCATTCCAGTGGTTAGTCAACCTGATTGTCAAAACTGAAGGTCAGGAGTTAGAATCTCCCAAGGGATGAATATTTATATGATGGGCATAGGTATATTACGTTTTTCTAGTTGTACAAAATATCTATATAGGTATGTATTTATTTATGTGTATGTATGAAACTTCAATGACAGTGTACAGTACAATAGAATATAAGTATACATCAGACTAATGTACTTGTATAAGTAAAGTCATTAAATACTTTGTGTTTCGGTCTGAAGGACGTGGGTGCCGGTTCAGCCGTATACGAGAGACGAGCAAACCAGTCCTTACGAGTAGCCACGCTGCTCTAATCAACTTAAAATAGGGTATACATATTATATTAACTGACAGTAATATCTTACGTACATAAGTGATCTAATAGACATTATCAATTCTGTACGTATAATCCTTCTCGAGGTTGACTTTTCTGTAGCTGGCAGCGGCGGTCACGTGTGTGGCTCTATGTATAAATAATATTCTGATAGATGCGGCACAGAACTGACAGACTTAGTTGGTTGCATTGTAAGCGATCACATTCATACACACACTTAGCTCAACAGATATCGCCAACGTTTTTCCTGCTGTCAAGATTCTATAATTCTATTCAAGGATGTTATCTCTAGCCTTTAGGTAATATCGTCGCTCCTCACCTTTGTTCTTCTGAGCGAAAGAATTAGGTGAAATATGTGTATAATACGTGAACCAGCATAAGTCTTTTGAAAATGGAAGTAAATAATCATTTTGCAACCCGTAGTTATATTCCTTTTTTTACTTTTATAAATAAAGATTTCACATTTTTGGTTTGCTTTTATATTGAAAATGAACTGTAAATTCAAAAAGGTATTTGCGAGCATCGAAAATTTAGAGAAAATTTACTGAAATGGAAAAATTGGGAGATTAAAAGGAACCTGAAAAGGGGTTGAGTCAGTTTGTTTGGGCATCTTAACCGCTGGAGCGATTTTAGCGGGAAAGTCTATTTGGGGGACCCTTTTAAAGATCGTCTTTTTAACTTGTTCGTTGACGTGGAAAAAAACCAAGTTCCATTCGAGGTCTTTTCTTAAAAACGGAGTTTTTCATTCCCTCTCGCCCCAAAGAGAAAATGAGCTAATCTAGTATTTTCTAGAGGGAGCTACGAGTGAGCTATAAGCGCGTAAAATATAGTTATCTGATGAACATGTCTCACGCTCACTCGCCGCTTGCTGTCCGATTACTCTGAACATGTTGCGCTATAACTCACGAAGAGATGGCGCTGGTGTCCTCGTATATTTATTTTCCTATTTATTTTTCCGCTGCAAACGAAAGTGGAGGCGAGATTTAGCGACTTATTGTGAAATGTAATAGTTGTTAGGAATGAAATGTTTTGTATAGCGTCTTGGGTTTTAGAAGAACGTTCCACAACACAATATACTTGTGCAGATATAAAATTACTAGAGGCGTCCGAGTAGGTATATAGTTATATTAGTTATATTATATATATATATATATATATATGTCGACGCAAAAGCGTAGATGTTTGCTTTTTAAAAAAAGTAGCAACTTTTATTATCTGTTCGGCT
>DWEE01002584.1:0-11403 GCA_018245755.1 Parelbella macleannani
GTTTTTTTTTGTTTAATATTTATGAATTTCGAGTCTCACATGTCGCGTTTTACCTCCGCATAATGGCATTTTCTTCAAGCCTCGCTACCGTTTTGTGCGTGACGCTGGCGTGAAGACATCCGTATATTCCGATGTTATAGTTGATTTCGGTTCGGTTTTTACTTCATTGCGAGTGCGATGGCAACAATAAAGACGTAAGTGGGATGTTTAAATATTATTTTGACAACATGTCAGACTTACATTCACTTAATGTGTAAGTAACTATGTGGAATTTGTAATAATATATTACTTTTAGCGAAAATTCCTAAGAATACCTATTATCCATTTTATAAAGTCATTGTTGCCGCAACCTAATAAATATTCCATATTTTAATTTAATATTTGGCTCAAAATAAAATATTTTAGAAAGAGACAATAGCGGATTTGGCGTGGGGACACTGTTTATTATTTTTTCGACCAAAGCGGTCATAAATTAAAGTAAAGGGTGCTATTAAACGCATTATTTGCGCATATTTAATGTACTGAAAGAAATAATGTTTTTTTTCATTTTTCACAAATTCAACAGCTTCGTATGAAAATTACCCTTTAAATGAAACCCTTATTTAACACCTGATTTATAGACAAAACAGCCCGATCAGGGAAGTGGATATCATAAAAATGAGAATTCACAAAAAGTGTGGGGTTAAAAGCTTTTCGGAAACGATAATTTTATCCGAAAGATGAACATATGAACGAAGTACGGACTTTGAATATCGCACAAAAATGTTATCTTGATGTTCCCCCATTGAGAGCGTGGGTAAAGAATTCGTGCTACGTAACGTGAAAGTTATCATACAATGCACTGGCGGAACTCTGAAAAATTCATATTATCAGTTTTCAGTACGCCCGTCGCTCCACCGTCACAAAAAACAATTTCACGCACGTAGAGCTTCGGGCAGAATGTAACATGTCTAAAATAAAACTCAGTATTATTGTTAGGCACTTGTAGATTGTGCCTGGTACGCATCGGCACCGACAGAAACAACAGACAAGGATCTATATGCCGTATGTAGGTTAGCGTCGTACGAAAATCGGTAAAGCTAATTTGGTATGTTAATAGTATCGACAGTGATTTGATTATTGATATTAATAATTGAATGGGTCGAAATCGTCGTCTTGCGGGCCGGTCGTTGGTTGGCGGAGTGGGGAACAGCGAAAAATAGATAATAAAATGTATTGAAATGGCTGCGGGCCGGCTTATCCGCTTGAAACTCAATGAATATTTGATTTCAATTTTTTTTCCCAACGTCGCCGTGAAGTATTCACGCCATACCTAATTTGATTTTCGCCATTCCGGCCGTTCGCCGGGGCAGTTTGCATTCATATTCGGCCTGAATACGCGTTTGGGTTGCCTTTGCCTGGGTTTGATACAAATAAACAGCGGATATTTTTACATTTCTACCCAGGATAACACGACCCAACTGATTACGTTCCGGGGATAATAACTGGGTAATATCGTTTTTGTACAAGGAGTTTTAGATATTAAAATATTACGAGTAAATGTGTTAATGCGTGTTTCAATAAACGAAAGAATAGCTGTTGCGGTCAATAGAATTCGGGTCCCTTTTTAAATAAATAACGTAAAATACTGAGAGCTCATTACATATCAATAAACTGCACGTGTTAAAAAGTAACAGCTGTGAGAAAATACTTTATTACATATATGCGTAAATATTATGTCGCACCATGGTTCTGTAATATCATAGACGAAATCCAGTAACCTTGTGATGTCATTGTTATATTAAACAATTCTATTAGTTTAGATGTTATTATTTTGGCCGAAGATTCGCGTAAATCTAAGCCGTACAGAATAACAAGGTATTTTATTTCTTTGTTTGTTCTAATTACAAAGTGAGGGACCTCAAATATCATCCAAATGACACGCAAAGGGCGTGAAACTTGGGGAATGGGGAAAGCTGATGACGTGCTATGTTTTTTATTGTTATTAGTGACAAGGTCGTTTTTCCCTTGTGTTGTGGTAAAACAGGATTCGTTTTTGCGAACTTGCATAAATGACGGCACAACGATATTTCACCCAGGCTGAATATTTGGGTCAACCTGTTTTTGTGTAATGGGGATAGCGAAAGTAAATTTAACATTGTATTTGCTGTAACTGCTTCTAGGGAACCTTCGTCGGCAACAAAAGATGGCCGTCCTTGATACGATTTCCGTGAATTTAATTAAAATCTTACGCGTTGTGGGGATAATGAAAGCAACTGATTACACAAGCCCCAGCTTGTGGTACTTAGACGCACAATTTATTCCCTTGCTTATGTCAAAATGATTAAGGTGCGCCATCTGCCTCGTCTGAGACTCCTTAAAATATTTTAATTGCTGTCTAAACTGATTCTCGTACACAATATTTTATTGGAGGATTATTATTTATGATTAAAATAAAATTTGAATTTATTCTGCACTTTTCAATGTAGGTACTACAATTGATATTACAACATTTTCTTACACAAGGAAACTTTGCGTTTATGTGTACGATTGAATTTTGAAGAGGTAGGCAGAAGAGTGTATTACACTCCCACATTTTAACAGTTACGTTTATATCGCATTACGGAATAAGATCTGAGCAAAAAAATTAGATGTAGAAAGTATATAATTAAAGGGAAGGGGGATACAGTAGCAAAATATAACAAACTTTTAAATTTTCACACAGTCAATATTTTCTACTACTTAACGCATATTTGTAAATAAAAGAAATAAAACTCGCTTTTGCGTTCACTATGTTAAGCAACAATATCGAGAAATCTTCGCGTAGAAACCATATATTTTATTCGGGCGTCGATTTGTTATTTATTAGTCGGGAATAGTCTGAACACGAAGGGAAGCACGAAAACGGTGAACCTGTTTAGTGAAGTCGATATCTCCAACCCACATTTCGGTTCAGTAAATCATCATATATACTATTTTTGTAGTGACCTATTGTCTTTCCTTCTACCGTTGAAATACATTCAAAATATTGTTATAGTTTCATTGTTATTTGGTTTCAAAGAATTATCGACTGCTGATATCTGGTTATAACGAAATGTTTAGGAGCGCAAACTATCCTGGTACGTGATATTTTTTATTTTCGATCAATTTACTTACAGTCACAGTTTTTAGGAAAAATTCTAAGGAAACAGTCAGTTACGAAAGCTAACTTTCGCTCTATAATACAGTTTGAAATAAATACTCGTAAACAGTTCCATGTTCGTTGGTCTAAAAACTGTACAAAATCGTATACAAACAAAAGTAGTATTATAATTTCCTCGTACGACATGTAGCCACCCCTTCGTAACTTTCGTTTCCCATAAAATATAAGGTGACGTGGCATATCGGGCTTGTCTTTTCAACTTCTTTGTACTGTACGCAATAATGCATGTATATAACATTTTTATTATTTTATTAGTTCCAACATATTATTATAAATACTTTACAGAAATGTTGTACTCAAACGTAAAACAGATTTTTCTCTATGAAATAGAAATGGCATCAATGACATTTAAATAGCAAAATTCACGGTATAAACTTGCGTAGGACACGCACTAGTGAATAGTGAAAATGGGATAGCAGAAGCTTTTATAGAATTGGAAACGGCATCGGAATGTAGCCACGACTGTACCTGGTCGGTGGGATACAGAAATAAATAGCGACATTAAATGCGCTGGTTTCAACATTCATCACAGTGCGGACAAATCATCATGAGGAAAATGAACACGGTCTGCAGAGACAGACGCTGGATTAAAAAAGTCATTGCTGTTTTTTTTATAAATTATTTGTAGCCTGAATACCTGTCCGTGATATTAAAAAGGACAATTTTTCTAACTATTATTCTCGTCCGCGCTTTCAATTGTGATTATGAATATCATTACTCTACAATGTTATAGCGAATTGAAGGAAATTAGCTTAAAAGTTCATTTTCTTATCTTATTCGGCTCATATTATCTAGTTAATACTAAAGGCCAGATAAAGTTTGGTACAAAATGTTTCACTTACCTCTGTGCCTGTTGGTTTGTTTGTCGAACATTAGCATCGCGTCCTCAATCTGAAACAAAAAAGAGACATAAATTGAAGTTCAAATTCTGAAAATATCGCGAGGAAAAATAGCGAAAAACAAGGGCGTCGTGCGCGATTTGAGCTCCGCCCCGGCAATAAAACACTCCGGCGTTGTAATAACGAATAAGCACCGGTACAGAGTAAACCACACGCTGCAAATAAACTTTGATAAGCGGGGGCGAGCAGGTAATAACGTATTCATAGAGAAATAAATGGAAAGTCGGCGGTTAGGACACGCGAACAGAGATGCGCTGTCACTGTTCACCCGACCAGTCATACACCTAAATTTGGCCATGAAGGAGCGTTTTTGTAACTCCCCGTTCGTCAGAAATGCCGCGGTGAAATCTAACCGACGAAATTGCATTGTAATATTAACGTTATCGTGACGCATGAGTTTTGTATACATATATGTATGTATATGTGATGTAATTATAAATTCGTTCCTTATTAAAATTTCAGGTGTCGCGTATGAAACGTGTCGCGGGAAAGGTTCGGAAAGCGGTGAGATGACCCACGTTAAAAATGTGAGTCCGTACAAAAACGGGTAAGGTTCAGTTTGACAGCCGAGGGCTCTAGAGTTTTGTCTGGCGTCGGAGTTGCCAGCGTCGGCCGTTCCCTCGGGCAACATTACGCGGGAACTCGACGCAACGCACTCCCGATGATCGACGTCGAATACCCGTAACAGGTGACCTTTCCCTGAATTATTCTTACCTGTAGAAACGTTTGTTTTGTGGTGATTTGTTTGAGCGCGAATTGCTCAGCTTTGTTTGGGCGCGTGTGGACAGGACGACCCTTCGGTGCGGTGAATAAAAAATTTGATACAATATTGAACACACTGAAGTTACCGGTTTTTTCCTGGTTTCCACATTGTTGTTACTTCTAGGACATTTAGAATAACTTGTAAAATACATTATGACGATTTATTTTTCTATATGCTCTTAAGGTGTGTGTTTCTCTGAAATTACTTGTTATAAAATGTATTCTGAGTTTTGGCGTTGGAATTCGAATCATTATTAGGACCGACTGTTATTCTGATAACACTACTACGTTTCCTATATTGTGATCTTATCTATAAGATGGTATTAATTATATGGTATCAGATTATAAATTTTATTAATATCAATACTGAGTTTAGTTTGTAGCGGATTAACGAATATGTCTCGAGAGTTAAATCGGATTACAGAAATACATGCAATAAACTAAATATCATTTGAAGCCCACATAAGAAATATTTTTAGGCGAGGCGTTCGGTCATGACGATAATTATTTAGAAAGAAATTGTTTTTTTTTTGGTACCATTCACTCTTTGAAATCTACACCCATACCGGTCGAGGCTTAGGAAGCTGTCAAAGACCCATCCAAGGAGTAGTACAGAAAGTTTAATAGTCCTAGATATGCTGTAGTTAAGCAAGTACTTACGGCTTCACAATTCAGCGCGATTTCAACACTATTTATGCCATGAATACTAACAATACTGTAATACCAATAACAAAACTGTAATACAAAATTAATTCAGCTATGAAAGTTTACTCATGATGACAGCATTCGCCACCTGGCTCTTATAGTGACTCACTAATACTTCTCAGTGATATTTTAATGCGATTACAGAAATCTATACTCTCTATCTGCTCAACATCAGCGTAGTTTAAAATAAAATTGCAGTTATCTTACATTTCTGAGCGTTTATTCCGAGCTTAAGTATTCAGTTTTTATGTATATGCGTCTAGATTTTATACTGTGTGCAATAAACGCTTAGCAAGAAATGAAATTCTTACTACATTCTTCTTTGCGTTTCATTATATCCGACCGCAGTATACACAAACCACACATACAATAGATTGAAGAGAAAATGTATGTGGGTTTGAAGATGCAGAATATATTAAATTTTTTCTCTACCATTCAGTGCAGATTTGATTACGTGAATTTTTAATGATTAAAGTATCATTATAAATTGCAATACGTAGGTACCTAAACTATGATAACGATGATTGTATTTGTTAAAACATGTAATCTATTACATTGTGTTTTTATATTTAGTCCAGCCAACAAGCAGAAGGGCCACCTGCTGGTGAGTGGTCACCGTCTTCTATGGATATTTGCAACACCCGAGGAGTTGCCAAGTCAAGTATTTAGTAGGTATGTGGTTCCAATGGTACCACTAAATTACCGAGACTAAATTTCAGTTAAAATGAAATTATTCAAAGCCGTTGATGCCACCCCGATCACTCCTAAGTATTGAGAATGTTATTTTTATCAATACAGCTTATAGACTGATGAGGAATGGCAATTTAAAATATCACCCTCTCTTTTATTCGTTTGCATGTTTCCATAAGCTAGACAGGGAACGATAGCGTTGTAGGGGTCACTCCCTAGGGCGATGTTACGGGGAAACCGAAGTTTCGGCTGATGATCAATGCGAGGCCTCCAAGGTGTCATTTAATATAGATTTTGATTTTGTCGAATTAATTTGTTGAAAATATTTAGGCATATAAATTGAAGTGTAAATTTACGTAACTTTATTGGCTATTATTTTTAAGCTCAATTATAAATATATATTTGATTAGATTTTGAATTTTTTATGATTTGAACCGAGCGGCTAGCGGTGACACCTTAGGTTGGTTTGATAGTTTTCGTTCGTTTGGAAAAAACCTCGTCTTTACTAACTTTTGACTTACTATGTAATGCCACAAAATATAATTGCAAATTTTACTTTCATCTAGCTTCTTTTTTATCACTTATCTTTTTATTTGTTATCAAAGAGAACCTTATTTTGTTAATGTCGATGGATGCCAATTTTATTTATTGTCGAGATGAATCATATAAAGAAATGCCAGTTACTGTAGACAAATTTTATCGTTTTAATTATCTAATAGATGTTAAAGTTTTCTAAAATTACAGTTTATATAGAACCGTGTAGAAAATCTCAAAGTTTTCATGATGTAATTCCGCGTCAGTGTACAAATAAAACGCGCTTGTGTTATCAGTTTTGTCGTCACTAACTGAATCCGTCCTTCGCGTCACTGCACCACAAAGTCCGCATTTTGCTAAAGTAGAATTTAGGAACTTGTATTTAATTTCGAGTTTCGCTTCGTTTCACAACTAAAACTCTATTTTATATTGTTTATAGCACAAGTTATTGTTGTTGTATCTAAGTTGAAGTGCTCGGCGGTTTGTTATTTGTACCGTGTGACGTTCGGGACATATTATGACGTAGAGTTGAAGCGTAGATACTTTGGTTGGTCTCTTGGGTATAATCGTCGTAGCACTCGCTCACCACTTGCATTGTGATCAAACATTTTTCTTTATATCAGAACATTGTTTACAAAGTTTCCTGTTATTATTTAAACCCAGAAGAAAAACATGACAATGTTAACTATCAACAATTTTAAAAATCACATCTTTACATTATCACTATAACTGAAGTAATGATCACATATTATTATGGTAATATCATATTATCTTGGAGTAATTAGTGTAAACATTGCTTTACAATAATAAAGGAGACCTCATTAGAAGTCCCGTTCTGAGTGTAGAAAAATTCATAGTTCCATAATCTTGTAAATTCAGATGTTCCCTGTTAAGTTGAAGCGTAATAGTATCATTTGTGAACCCATCGGCGCGTGACCAGTCTAATTCGCCTTTTAATATTCGGATAATGTATGAGACCGTCGTGTGGGACCTCCAACTTTGTTAATACCAGTCTTGTTGAAATATCTTTCCCTAATAGCTGTCCGAGTTTGTTCCCTTGTAGTATTATTCATCTACGGTATAATTTTTGGACATTATGCTGCCTTTGAAGGCTCTATTCAAAACCTCTATGCAAATCTCTGTTGCGGAAATACCATCGTAACATTTACTTATACCGATGAAATATAGTGCTATTAATGTCGCCTTCCGGTTTTAATAACGATATAGATGAGAGTTATAAAAATACAACATACATTTCAACGTAGTCCTACTAGACACTGAATGTAGTATTTATATATTGCAACATACATTTCAATGTAGTCCTACTAGATACTGAATGTAACTATTTATATACATATATACATACATTTTTCACGTGACATTAATTACAATCTTAATTTCTCTTTATGAACGATTGTTGATATAAAATAAGACAAAGTGATAGATGATTCAGGCGTTCTTATTTTCAAAAATATTCGTGTTATCCAATGGGTTATTTTATGACGGTTGCAGTTGTAATTTGCTTTATCAATTTATACGTATAATAATAATCCATGCAATTGAATAAACGTATAACTTTGTATTAGGCAGCTACTGGGATGGTGGCGGTAGGTTGAGGCAAATTGGAGACAATGTACGGTATATGCGCTCGGATTTTTATGGCCACCCCGGTCAAAATAAAACAAGTTTTTACTGATTGTTTACAACTTTCCTCCTTTGCCTATCGCTGTTTGCGTTGTTTATCGCGGATATTTATGGCGTTGTTAAATTGTTTTAGGCTTTAATTAAAATTGGACTCTTATTTTTCATTGAAAAGTTACGGAATGTTTTTGAGTCTCAATCCATTTTTTGGCAACGAGAGTTTATAGAAGTTATTGAAAAATATTCGATAAATAATAACTTTCAAGTTTAGTTTATACTTTTCTGTGTTTTTAGTGATTAAAAATTGAACAATCCCCTGTTCAGATAAATTCGGGGCAATCTATAACGTCACTAACTTAATTCTCACTAATTTCGACCCATTTTGCGGTTGTCTTCGTAATACTGTTTTATTTAAGAGAAAGACTCTGCGTCCCTAGAGGGAGGCGTCGCATTAATAAGGCAATCACATGTACTTACTGAGATTTTTTTGACTGTGTCGTTTACTATTTTCAGACGTATTACAGATCACTTTAGGACAATAGCTAGTTTCATGATATAACATTGTGTAATAATTTATCATACAACATTATTGTTACTTTTGTGTTATGAACTGATATATTTCTAAATGTATCGTTTTTTATCTCCTAAAATGATGCTGATATAGCGAGTATTAAGGTCGTTAACTACGTAAATTATTCTGTTAAGAATATAGTATTATGTTTCGTAAACTGGATGGCACAGTGGATCGCGCGTACAGGCACACGAATTTAAATTACGGCCATCCGCCGCAATCCATCAAAGCCAGCATGGCATATCGCTATTCGTGCACCGGCATTTGTCAGTGGAACTAATAACTGAACTATAGTTATGCGGCTTACGCACGACATTCGCTTGTCTACGTCCGTACGTGACACGACGCACAAAAATCGGTAGGCAAATAAAACGTTGATTAACAGTAAGTACCGCTCATTCCATAACACGCGATATGTACTGTGGCAGACAGTATCACTTGAATAACCAGTGAGCGTGGATAGTGTGTAGCAGGCCTTAAATTATTTGGACGTTGTTGCTCCGCGTTTTGGCTGACAGTTTGTGTGCACGTCTATACGGTCGGTTCTGACGCATTGATTTGCTAACAATGCTCGTCGATGCTTCCCTACCTACCTATATACATTGTACGTTCGCTCCGAAGGGCTCCATAAAATAATTTCATTACGTTCCCCTATAATTCCACCGCGTCCATTGTACACCTATACCGTATTTAGCCATTAAAAGTAGAACATACAGCGACGTAAATATACTGCGTGAACTTTTAATTAGCGCGCAGTTTTGAAGGGTGCTTGTCCTAGTAAAAACAAAAAGTTTCGTGGTAATACTTAAAAAAATATTTTAAAATGAATTTCATTTTTATTTCGTTTCGGAAATGGCTGGCTTATTCAATTAACTGTGAATCCCTATTGATTCAATTCTAGTTACAAAATTAGATAATAAATAGAGCTAAGTTCAATTAACACCACTTGTTCTTAGCTAACCGCTTCGAAAAGTACCGCCATTAAATTAAGATTTTATTAAATCAACGGATTGAAAATATTGGTAGACATTTTCACATTATCATTTTATGTTCTACGAGAAATGTTTTTATTAAATTTCCAAAGACGTATTCGTATTAGATAAATAGAAATAATTTCATATCATTAAAGCTTCTTGATCGTTTGTTTAGTCATTTTGTTATAAAAGTAATTAAAACGTGCAGTTGCAGATGCCTTATACTTCCGGGGATATAACGAACACTTGGTGTGTTAGCATGCGCCTGCCACACCCTTCCAAACGAACGCAACAATGCAGCGCTGTTAATTAACCGACAGAAATAGGTGCAGTGGGGTGGCTTCGTAAGCGAACCCACTACACACGATTCATTTATAATTGTATATTACTAACAAAACAACATGGAGATTAATAAAAAATATTCCGCTAGTAGCATTGACGGCAGAATTTAAGAATCGATACCTGTCAAGTTTTAAAATGTTACTTGTAGTATGCGTCAAATATGACTCGGACAATGATTGAGTGTAAAACCTCATTTGTAAAGCGCCATGAGAAATAAAGCTGTAACTACATTGCTCTCAAAGCATTGCCTATGTCATGTAAGAGCGAGGCGTCTAATGATTACAATCGCTCATCCTGCCAAATTAGAAATGTCAGTTGTTAATAGGTATTTGGGAAACATGCAATTGTACTCCCACTTCGGTCGGTTAGGGGTTACTTTGGCAGTTCGGAACAATCGGCCCGACGCGAGACGGTCAGGTTCTTGTCCGTCAAAATACCAACAGTTTCTCGAACAATGCTTCTTGTCTATCCGTTAGGTTAGGCGCTGTTTTCCATGTATTAAGTTGGACTTTGGCGGTGAGTTGATGGAGAAACCAGCTCGATTGAATAAGTTTTGTACGCTATCTCTAAGTGAGTTTAGTGTAAATTGATCTGGTATAAGTCAATTTTATTTTTTTTAATGCCACAGGAAACTCAAGTTTCTTGTGGTAACTGAAATGTTAATTTATGTAACCAGTGAAAGGAAACTCAAAATCCTAATTACGTTAGTTTTTACGAAAATTGTGCTGACGATGGAGTATAAAATTTGGCACACTTATAGTTTATATAGAGAAAGAGTGCAAAATGCTAATATTAAAAGAAATAATGAATAAAAAATAAATTAAATTAACCACAAAAACGCAACGCATACTACTGCATCCACACATACATAGATACCACACTGTACAGACGTGTATCGATGGGACCAATGGAAAAAGAGGTTATAGTAACAACTTAGCCATTTTAGGCAAGTCTAAATATAAATATGGATAAAATTAATTAAGTGAGCTATGTCAAGCAATGTTTGCATTGGAACACTTTTTTTATTACAGCGTTCGCAGGAAAAAATAAGTATACCAAAAACTAACCCATATTAGCCAATGTGCATCAAGAAACTTTAATATA
>DWEE01002585.1:0-11399 GCA_018245755.1 Parelbella macleannani
CGCAATTTCGTAAAGGGCTACAAAGTTTTTGCTTCACGTATTATTATATAGATTACATAACTTTGAATAATACAGATTTTATATATTCGAAATTTGTATGTATCATATTTCTTTACTACTTAATAAATCCATCTCCATTTTATTATCGAATACAGATCCATTCTATCATCGGACGTCTAGTCATACCGAAGGCTACCATCCACATTTATAGACATTCCTCTATTCAGATAAAAATAGGATAAAGTGATTTGCTAAATCGTTTATGCTAAAGTCTATGAATGTGTGGACATCCATGCAGGCGTCCATTTTTCTCGATTCATATCACCTGGAATTATTCAAGGCAAGATAATCACTTTCTAGGCAAACGAGCTTCATCCCAGGCAGAATCTCGCTTGCAATCAGGTGAGATTGCGGTAAAACGCGAGTCTATCGCTAAATTAAAAAAAAACATATGTATTGTGAATATTACGACGAGTTTAATCTCAGTATTAAATATACATGTTCACACAGCTGCCCGTGTATTGTGCGTGTCACATCACAGGCTGCCGGCGGACGGATTTTTAAAAAATTTCGTGAACTGCAATCACTACAACGGTGTACGATAAGTTCAGATAGAGCGATACATATCTGGGGTCTCGCTCGCGCTCCTAGTCTGTTGTATAAATATCTCTGTCGGGGGTGTCTGAAGGGAAAATCTCGACGACCTGTGTGGTCGTCGAGATTTTCCCTTCAAGTGAAGAGTATCAAACAGACAGCAGTTTCTAGAGTACGCGACCGTCGATGGGCATCGATCTGCTGCCGATCTCGAATGCTATAACTGTAGAAATAGGACTGTTAATTTGATGACTAATATTGTTAATGATTGCCTTAATGGCAAGCGTGACTGTTGAGCCAGAGCTCCCAATGTCCAGTATCCGACAACCGTGTCAGCCACCTACCCTTACTTCAATCAATTCAAGAAGTACAACCTGCTTGCGCCGGTATTTTTACTCAAAGATAATTATCCCCAGTTCAATCCAAGGGTTGCTATAATTGATACAATCCGATATGAATGACGTAATTGCATGTCAATAGCCCGTCTCTCTGGACGCGGGAGGGGAGGCTTTACAGTTGGGTTAGTTGGAATATTTAATGTCGCTAGGGGTTGCTTCATGGAGGGGTGGACGACAAGAATGTTACGATGCAATACTTTTTATGTAAGTATATATACAGATAGGGCTTTTCGGGTATTTTTTATGACAGAGAAGATAAAAACATATTTGATACAAATCTTAAATCTTTTTAGTACTGCGTTCGTATGGTAGACATGAACTAAACGAAGAGTTAAAATCCCCTGTTTAATGTGATTGCAACTAGATGGTGCTGCTCTTGCAGCCCTTATGCTTTCTGAATTGACTTTTTTCTGACAAGTAATTATCTTTTTTTTGTTATTATGTTTCGATGTGTATTTGGTTTTGATTTAATCTTAAATGTGTAAACATTATATTAATACGGCACTTAATGCTATAGCTTACTAAGCTGCTGGCCGTGAATTTCCGACCCAAGCTCTTGACGCCCGGGCTCAGGGGCTGAGTACACGCTGGCCGTGAGCGCGGCCCTCGAGTGGTGGCAACTAGCAAATTTTGCTCTCTCTTATCAATTAAAGGTCTGTGGGGAAATTAATATCTGACGCTAATTGCTTCGCCTATTCTGTTAGAGTTTGGCATGACGATATAATAATATCAAGTAATCTTAAGGTCCTGTTTGAGGTTAAAAACATAGACGTAACAAATGTAATAAATCATATCTGCCAGGTGTCGACGCTCTATTATTCGGTTGGTGTTAATGAATGATTTTGCTGGTCACACTGTCGGGAGTGGGGGAGAAGGTAGAAACATTCTTTCTTCTCGGAGGAGGCTTCAAATTATCGCTTCCCATACTCTATAGTTAGAATTGAAGAAAAATGAAAAGTTCTTAGTTTTAACCACCTAAAGTTCTAGTTTGCTCTAAATAATCTAAAAAAAACATGTATTTGCCGAAAAGCTAGACTAAGTGCTAAATGTACTACACTCTCACGATTCACCTGTCATATCATACTTGCTACTATGTGTCTATGTGATGGGAGGTGCGTTTATTGCCACCACTATACTATACACCAAGCATCAATCCAGAGTGCGAGCCACTACTAGGAATTTCAAGTTAGAAAAACCGGGCATCGAATCTAGGACCTCTTGAGCAGCAGCCGCGCTTGCAACCATTACCAACGGAGCAGTCACTTCCCGCATAATATATTCGTTCTTATTTGCTTAGATTTATAGTAATTCTTGTACCTGCCTCCGTAAGTAGCATCATGATCTATTCATCCATGTCTGATACCACCCCAACAACTACAACCAACACTAATAAATATTTTAAACTTGCGTCACTATGTATGTCTATCCCTTTGGGTTTTAATGTAGTGAGTTAAAACCACAAATGTTCCAAAACTGAGTTGTTTTAAAATAATTGAAATGCAGGAAGGACACATAAACATATTACGTACATATATATTTCCTATATCTATACAAGTTAGCGACTCAAACGTACCGATTTTTATATATTATGCAGGGGGTTTCACTCGCTTTCCCCAGCAAGAAACTTCCATACACGCCCTTCATATCTAAGGGCTCGTCGTAGGGAGCTAAGTACAGTGTAATGAAATATGTATGTGTCAAAGCTGTTATTTTTCACTTAATAACAACGAAATTCTAAAGGGGTTTCATGTATGTCAGTGCCCTTCGTAGATAGGTCCTTGCGTGTGTTTTATAGCAGCTATGGTGTAGGACATCCTACCATGAGGAGCTATGTTTGAATAGCAAGTCTTTTAATTTCGATATGATATATTTCGTTTACCTAATTTTTTCAAGTTATTTGGTTTTAAATTCATTAATGTTTTGCCTCTCATTGATACCTATATAGGGTTTTTCATTGTTATTTAAATTTGGTAGGTGTTATTATTAGTTAACATTGTCTACAATAAGTGCCATTAACTGTCCCATTGCCCCAGTCCTGTTCGGGATCGGTTGCAGATGTCCATGGTCAGCAGCGGCCACTTGACAACTGCTTCTTGCTCGTTTGCTGCATTTTCAAATAAATGTAGGGTAGGGTAGGGTTCTTTGTACAATACGTACAGATAAAAGGAAGAGTAAGGGAAAGAAGTAAGCGAGAGTTACTCTTTGCACTGAAAGCACTTCACTATAAGTATACAACAAGGAACGGAGTATGATCCAATGAGTTCTCTAAGTAAGATTTTTAATCAGAATCTCGTTTCGTCGACTTTCAGCTCGACTGTTTAGATATCGCGTCGTCAGAAATAAAACATAATAATAATATTATTTATATTGTCTCCAGAGAATTTCTTGGACCCTGAACTAATCAAGAGCCTTAATCCCTCTCATTCTAAAACGAGATTTGTGTTCCATAGTGGAGCGACGAAAAGATTGACGATAACATCTTCCTAGTGGAATATTATAATGCATATAAACATATATATAGGTGTGTATATAAGTGAAAAATATCTTGGGGCGTCATCTCAAATGGTCAACTGATCCCAACCTAAGCAAGTCTGCGATGTGAGAGCCAGGCAGCTGGTAAACTGTATGTTTACATGTGAATATCTACGAGTATGTGTAGCACATATCGATGTAGGTCTAATTGTATTACAAGATAGCCATTAGCGCTGACCCGTGCCGCGTCTAACCCACTTTAGGAGATGGCACCACGCGCCACTTAATGGGGCAGGTTGTTGATTTAAGTCAACTGTATCTAAGCCAAATTGCACAGTGCTCACTTTGTATAGAAATGGCTGTAAATTCAACGTCTAATCTTCCTTTTAGATGTGAAAAACCAATGAAACCAATGAAATGTGAAAAACCTGTTCAATTTTTTTTTTTAAATTGTCAATTTTGTACATGCGTATATTACATAATGTCACACGTATTTTTCTTATCAGTAGGTAGAGTCCAATGAGTTCCACCTTCTATGGTCTTGACAAATTATGAAGCATCATATGCCCTTGTTTATGAAGTTATCTAGACCCGGCCTCTCTTTGAAAGTCTTCGATTTGATTGAAATATGTTTACCTAGCTCTACCTTTCACAGACACCATGTAAGATCTGTTTGTTTTTCTAGTGTGTTACATTCATTTAACAGAACTACGAGTGATGTGAGTATAGCTGATTGATTTGGGAATGATGTGATCAGAAAACGATGTGATATAAAAGCAGTTGTGATAACTGGTATAATTTAGATATAAAGAAATATAGTTATATTTAATAATTATTTACAGGTTATTTGCATTCTAAGGGAAAGGTGTCAAGCGAACTTTGTTCGCATTAAGTATACAAAACAAACGATAAAAATACTTTGAAAATGAAAAAGCGAAGTTTCGTTTAAATCAGAATAGGGATATACAATATATTCGCTGTTTAAAGCGTACCTCTAAGAACACATTTAATATTTCGAATTTTAATTATGCAACACTATTTCGTACATACATACGAGTACGCGCAGACGCGCACACATTTGTAAAGTTTTCCATTTTTTAACTCCCTTTCACACACTCGTACACACATATACACATATAGACAAACGCACACATTTTGGTAAAGGTTTTCCATTTCTCAGCCCCTTTCACTAGCACAGTGTGTTACCTCATTTCAGGTTCACTTGCCTACATACACTTGGCAGCGTTTCAAAGTCACATCGTACTTATTACGACGATAAGGCTTTTGGTTTCTCTCTGCGGTGTTTCTATGGGTGACACGAAATAAATTCGTGTGTGATGGCTATAATGAAAGTAGAAGAGTCGAAAGAAGTTTGGCGGGACCGTTACAAATGGAAATCCATTTTCTCTGCTAGCCCTATAGGAAATAGGCCCGAGTTTAATTACGTTATGATAGGTGTTTCGTTCTTTATTTTCACTTCCGTAAATTAATTATTCTTATGGTACAAAATTTTTAAAGTTCTAGAAAAGTCTACAATTCTTTCATTGACGGTTTTCTTATAATTCGGACTGTTTGTCCGTGTATACTCCGTTGGCAGTGATTCAAACACATGTACAGATGTTATCGGGCTCAAATGCGACTGTGGTGCAGCCTGGCTGTGCACCATGTTAATTATCTCCATCAGCCTGTCTCAGTGCTGCTGGTCTCAACATACGGCGTTATGCCCACAATACCCACGCTGGGTATGCGGGCTGGGAATTCTAATATACAGATTGCTTGGGCAGATGAGGTTGGATTGGACTTCTATGATAGAGGTTAGAGCGCCTTACGTCCCTGGAAATGACACAACTGTGGGTGTTTTTTTTAAGTAGCTCACAACTCTTCATTCTCCCGAATTCATGAGCGAAGTAAAAAATTGAAGTATTGATTCTTTAACTGTTTAATTATTGTTATTGGTGTTTCGACTTCGGTTATTGTTGCAATCATACTCGTATCGTGATGTTCGATCTCTTCACTATTGTCTTTTATTGTTTTTATTTTAAGTAGATTTTTGCTGAACAATCCTATTCCTACAGTTCTGTTACGGGTTGAACGTTAATTTAATTATGGCTGCTGCAGTGGCAACGGATAAAGTTTTCTTTCTTTGTTTCTTATATAGTTCACGGGCGGCTGCAGACACTTGTGACTACAGTCTACTAGTATTCTGCTCTCTTCTTACAAAAAGAATAATGTATTCGTTATTAACACCAGTGCTTGGTCTGCTGTGGATGTAAAGTATCTATATAAGTATGTATGTAGAATGTATAGGTAAGCATATTGGCTGTGTGGTTACCATGGCATAGGCTATATGGAGTTTGGTATCACATGACTGTGTGTGGGCTATCATATCATCGCGACAAAAACTTGATCTTTCAATATATTCTGGTATGTCTATCTCCCAATTATCTCATCCGATCGGAAAATGGGCATCTCCCGAAAATCCTCGTTAAATATTAATTAGCAAACTTCGGCCATTAGTAATTCCATTTGACGTCCGCGCCATGTTCCACCTCGCCTACTGAATTAGTCAACATGACATCGACAATAACATATTATTTACATTGCCCCCCTCCGACTTCCGTTGCACGTCCCATTGCGAAGTATCATCACCGTCATCAGCCTGCCGCAGCTCTCTGCTGGACATATGCCTGCCTTTAATATGTTCCATCGCACCCTGTGCTTTAGTATTAGCATTTTGAGAAGGTACACCTACGATAAAAAATATAATATACTAAAACTATTTCAATAAAACGATTTGATTACAATTTGTTTACCGGCCAGGGAATAGCTCCCTTAATTTGGGGTATTATAAAAATCGCAAGTTTCTTTATGAATTTTAAAGTATATATAATATCTTGCGACGTGTTACCCGCGGCTTTTTCTTGTGTTTTCCTGAAGATGAAAGAATTTGCCTTTAGAAAAAGTATCCAATATTTCGAAGCCGACAGTAAGTTATTATCGTAACGAATGAACCATAACAATTAAGTTGGTTCGTTTTTGCGTGATAAGCGAACATATAAATATTCAGTAGCATAATTATTTAATATTAAAACAGTGATAACGTGCAATGATTTTAGTGGGGGATAAATGTAAAGGAAGTACATAAGGTGTGTAGGGAGTTACTTGGCACTCCGCACCCCCGACCTATCCCGTAAGGGACCTGGCCTGATGACATTATAATATTAAAGAAAATAGGTCACATGAGATGTCTGTTTAAAAATATGTCGTTACATTAAACAAAAAAGTTAAGAAGCCCCCTCGGCCTATATTTAAAGAGCGCGTGGTCGTCCGCTTTTATTATTTCCATCCCGTTCGCCGCACAAAAGGTCATTCTCTATTATGAAATATCGTAAGAAAAATATTAAAGCTGGGCGCCTTCGCTAACCGTTCCACCCACGGCTTCTTCGACTTCCTACCGGCCGTAATTATATGTATCACGTTGAGAATGGATTTCTATGAAGTCGAGAATGGATGGTGCAATGAGCGTACATAGACAACTATCCAATCCACAATTAACATTTGCAATTGGCTACGTAGACAATCTGCTACTCTGGTCGAGTAGGCTGGTACTGTTATTTTCAAAAGTGTAACGTAAGTGTAAATACGTACGTTCGTTGTTCTAGTCAAAAGGACATTTACGAGACGAGCCTGCTTGTGTCGATACTAAAGGGTTAAGATCAAGGGAAGGTGGTTAAGGGAAACCTAGTTATTTAGGATTGTTGTCGGTGAACTCTGTGAGAAATAGGCATAGTATGTATGTTCACACAGGACTTAACTTTTCTTAATAAATGTGTTCCAAAGAAACAAGAAACTGCAAAAAATAATAAACTTGGCGCACTACACACTTCAGAACTAATCGCGGTATTACTACACGAGCTTGACCAATTATATTTTGTCTTTGTCAACTATCTTCTAAATACAAGCTAAATATATCTTTACATTGTGCGTATGTGTGCATCACAACCCGGTATCAATGTCCTCGTGTCTGTTTCCAGGGAGCAGGAGCCGACGTGCGAGCGGGAGGCGTTCAAGCAGATCGCGGCCGATCCCTCCAATCGATCAGGTGGGCTCATTTAAGGCTTTTATATTACCTACGTGCGCGTCGCCTACAACAATCCGACCATACTTGGGTGTCTACACGAAGGCATTCACGATTCTTACGTAATTGTGGCTGGCTGGATGAAATTGTCTGCAGGGCCTTTGGAGGCTCGCCATCATCGTACACCAGCCACCACTGTTATACTTATAGCGTTGCTATGAGTAGAATTATGGGTTATCATACAAGAAAAGTAAAAAAAAACCAAAGTACAGGATAAGTAAAGTGTCATTTTCATTCATCATTTCATTACCGTTAATATAAGACCTACGCGATTGAAGATTTAAGTGACATAAGCATAGTCTTAGCCAGGCTCTATGATGCGAATGTTTCTTTATATACATACATACTTATCCTGTCGTCAATGGTGGGTACGTCGTAAGTTCACGAGATCACAAGATTCACAAATCGATGGACTTCTTTTTTCTTACAAAATGTATCCTGTCCTATTGACGTGGCCTATCGTAGCGGACAAAGGTACAGATATCAGAAATAAGTCCGCCAGAAACAGACGAGGCAGGACGCATGACACGAATGTCATGAAGTGCAATTTGTGCAATGTTATTTAAGGTGTTATTTTAAAAAGGACTTATCCAAACTGGCGAGTTCCGTGACATAAGTTGTGCGCAAACAAATATATCCATTTGGAAATAATCCAGGTCGTAAATGAGCTTCAGCTCGAGAGCAAATCGGTATGACATCCACAATGGGTCGTACTCTGCTAACAAATAGACAATTTTGACGTTTATAATACATGGCCTCACAACTTGTACGTGGTGCGTTATTTTTGCGCAAATATTTTCGAATAGGGTAATGTTTTTGAAATTTCGGCAGTTTTGGATCTGCTATACATATGTACCTATGTAGGAGTTGTTTTTAGTTCGCTCCATGTGCTGGAACTAGAGATGATAACAATACAAATCTACTTTTCTTTTCCAATATATTCGTTCGCCTGCAACTTTTTTGCTGGTACACTGCTCAGTTTCAATTTACTTTTTTATATTTCGTTTCGTCGTTCTTTGAAAACAATACATTGAACTGCGTTCTTTACTTTTCATTGTTGGTAAGTTTTCCCAAGGAAATTGCGTTTTTTGCTGAAGATGAGTTGTCGGTTGGTTGCAATGTGAATGTAATTGTCTATACAGATGCAATGGATTTTATGGTGCAAATGCACATACATATGTCTTGTCATATGCACATACATATGTCATCACCATACCACATTCTTCAACTTTGTGGTATGGTGCAAAACACACAAACGCTGCTGCAAAACAGCCGAAATATGGCCAAAAGCAAAGAATACGCATCCATGTCCCTTCAATATTTTATGTTGTACTAGTAGTGTCTAGTATCGCTTCGAAGAATGTCTTCATTATTCCTTTTCGATTTCAGAGTCATCCTCCTCGTCAGCGGACACCGCATCACAGGGCTCGGGCTCAGCGGCTCCACCCGCGCCTCGGGAGCGGCGAAATGAACTACAGGTAACATCACGCCTGTAATTCCGTGAGGGATATGCAGAACAGTGTGGTACACTCCCACGTTTCACCAGTTAGGTTTTACGTTCCATGGAATAGGTGGTGAGCCCATTGGAACCACAGGTAATTTTTAAAATAATTAAACTCAAAATCTAAGTAGGTTTCCCTGTCTGTTGTCAGCTTATATATGTGGATGTGTATAGGTAAATGTATAGATATATTAAGGTTATCAGCGCAATGACTCACCAGCTAATTGCATTAATTAAGTCAAACGGCACAAAATAGATTGCCCGGTTAAAGGCAACGTTCACAAGAGATGTTGTCCGCCGGTTATATTATCTATTCTCGATTATATACTGCTCGACATTTCAACTTATAAAATCCTTGTAAGGTGTGGCGCAACCAGGAAATCGAACCGAGGAATCTCTTGCACAGTAGTTGCATTTACAGTTACATACCTGGATCGAGAGTACCAAAAAGGCACTGATACTATGTATAAATTAGGAAGAAATATTATGGTTTTTTTTTCTATATAGATGGATATAGAACCGCAGGGCCTATTAGATAACATTAAGATCACAGGCAGTCTGGTCTCTTATAAGACGGAAGTCCATCTGAAGTTGTTTCTCTAAGTATGTGCTATTAACACTGGACCGTTTTTGGTGGTGTTTGTTAGTTATAAAACACCTGTTTTGATATGTGCTAATCAATTTGAGTAAATTACCTACCTGTATTCAGTTGCAACACATAATGTAGTTACTTTAGACGTGTTATTGGTGACGGAGAAGAGTTTTTCAAATCAAAATCCACAAATATTGATAGTGACATCCAGGATTAAAGGATGTACCTACAACTGATATGTTTATGAGTAAATAAATTAATAAGTGAATAGAAAAGAATCAATATATAATTTCTGCTGTCCGTAACGGAATTTAAAACATAACTTCTACATATATTCAGAATCACACATCACTCGGCATTTTTCTATTAGCTTTTATAATTCGCAATGATGAGATCCATGGAATACTCGGTGTTGCAAGCTGTGCGACGGGTCCTCCGTGTGAGTGTTGAATGTGTTTTTTAGGTTCCATTTGACGAAGATAATAACCTCAAAAGTGTAAAATGTCTTCTTGAATTTAAAGAAAAAAATAATTGTTTAATTATGTAAGTGCACTGGCAGAGACGAGAAGTAGAAAACAATCACACCACCGCATTCATTGCTTCTGGCTGGAATGGACACGGGTTTCTTTTTAAGGGTCTTTGTTTTTGACTGTTGCTGCTGTCATTACTCCCTCCAGTCGTCTACGGCACTTTTCGTTCTCGAAATTGGTGCTAGTATAGGCATTAGACACTCTTGGGCGCGAGTCTGTGCCCCTGGAAGTTGTCCAGGATGTACTTAGTTATATTATCTCCTTGTTTCCAGAGGGAAGAGCGTCGCTTGGAGGCTGCAAGCGCTCCGAGAGTACAAACAAACCCTTTATTGAGGTAAGGATGTAGTATAATATATTGTAATATTATCTGGACGAATTCCTATGGTTTTATTATCAAGGTATCAGAGACGAATACAATATTTTCGCAGTTGTCGAGCTGTGCAAAAAGAAATATGTATGTGCTGACGAGCACACTTAGCGATGATTGTTATATTTATCGCAGATAGATGCCATCCGGGAATCGAATCCGTAAAGTATAGGTATATGTAGATAAGTCAGATACAACAATGTGGTATTATTATAAAATGTGTTATAGGTATATTGTCCAACAAAGTAAGAGGATTTTGTTCTGCACAAGTCTGCTCACATATTGTTCCAGGTCACGCACGGTCCCGAACTTCGGCGGGCCCAGGTCGCGGGAGGCCTCCCGGTGCGACACCTCACGGCGCGCGCACCACATCACCATGGCCAGCGAGGACCTGCTCCAACCGGGCCACGTCGTCAAGGAAAGATGGAAGGTAGACATTATTCAAACAAGTATACCTATATTTATAAACATATGTTAGATGCCAGCTTTTACATCCCTGAATTCACAGCTCTATTAACGCCGTAGAAAAACGTAACATCACGCCTGTAATCCAGGAAGGTGTAGGCAAAAGAGTGTAGTACACTCACATGCCATTGATAAAGCCTTCTAGCGGAAATATTAAGCTATTTGAGTTGGTAAAGTTGAAAACTAGACTCGGGACTTCCTACATTGATTGATTTTTAAGGTTTAAATGCTATTTTAATTTGCTGCCGATATACCTCTATTAAATGAATTATCATAGACTGCACCCTTCTCCACCAGGTGGTGAAGAAGATCGGCGGTGGTGGCTTCGGCGAGATCTACGAG
>DWEE01002586.1:0-11398 GCA_018245755.1 Parelbella macleannani
TAATAATAATATATAATAATATCCGGGAAGATCTCTACATACGGCCATCTGATCCAAAGTATTCAAGAGAGAGAGAGCTTGTGAGAGCAAAAGACAGCTTGTGTCTTGGTAACCAGACGGCTGATAAAGTATGCAACTAACATAAAACCGGCCGATAACTAACACAAAACAAATACGTGTGCTCATTTAACAAGTATTTATACCGGGGCGGTATCGAACCCACGGCAGTCGGGTTCAGCCAACGGGCCAGTATTGCCTCGAGAATACTTATTCCATGTCAAAACTTCCCTTCTGAATCATCATAATAACGTGTATTTATTTTAAGAGCAGAAGGGCGAACAAACCACTCGTAATATCCTGTCAGTTACAGAACACCAGCAAATCGCAGTCGTTTCAGTCTTATCGTTAGATAATAAGGACTAACCGTGATATTCACCAATTATCATGGAATATTGCATAACTGAATAACCTCAAGACAAAAGCTACCCAAAATGTATTTATATTATTATTTCAGGTATTATTATTATATTACTCCAAGTATTCATTGCAGGTTCTTTACGGTGTAAGTAGAGAGCTCTGAAGGCCAATATCTCTATCCTTATAAACCTAACGTGCGTTTTTACATGCTTCACTCTTTACACGAACTCTGGTTTCGGAGACTTGTGGCTCCCCAAATAGCCAGTATTTTGCCCAATCTCTTTACACTTCAGTCAGTTCCTCAACACTAAGGATAGTGATTCCAACGCAAAATGTTACTAATGGTACGTTTCAATCTTACCTAATATAACGTAACAAAACATAACGTCTTTGTTTAACCGAAGGGTTTGGCAGACATATGTAGTACACTCCCACGATTCACCAGTTATGTTCTACGTCTCTCCATACAATAGGTATATACCTACTCATATATGGTGGAATATACATATATGATGAGCTTATTACCATACAATAGGCACAAATCCAGACCCCGAGCTACTATTAGGAATTCCAAGTTACAAAAACCAAATAATACTCCACCCAGGGATCGAACCCAGGTTCTGTGGATCAACGGTGGCGCATACCACCACTCGACCAACGAGGCAGTCTAACCTATTGTACATAAAAAAACTAAATTACGAGTATATATTGTCCTTTAACGACTACACAATATAGTTTCTACGCAGTATTGTATGCGTCATCGTTTGGCCTGAAATCAATTCGGTGCAGTGACAGTTCATTTTGCGACCTAAAATAACAGTAAAAATATTCACACAGGCCGTAACGTCTACATCAAGTTATTAACTTGGTTAGATACCTACCGTGGAAAACCTACCTAAATACCGTGTTGTAGGTAGTTCCATGTGGTTCTTGCCGTGTATAACTCAAAGTTAGCACTTAAATACACGCAACACATTACATCACGCCTGTAATCCCCGAAAAGGTACGCAGAGGAGTACAGTAGGTACACTTCCACGTTTCACCAGTTATGTTTTTTTTGCGTCACACGGAGCACATGGTGAGCCTATTGCCATACACCGGGCACAGATCCAGACTCCAAATCACTACAAGATAATTTTAATATGAAAAATTCAATAGTATCCGACCCAAGATTTGAACCCAGGAGCTCCAGATAGTCAGTCGCGCTTGCAACCGCTCGACCAATAAGACAATTAAGGTACTTAATTACAAATAACACAATATATTTATTTAGAAAGCAAAGACCTAAGTGCACAATATATGCTAATATATGGAATTAGTTCAAAGAATAAAATGTAGGCATTTTTCTAATCTTACGTAAATTGTAAGTTAATTACAAATATACAAGTAACTAGTACAATAGGCACGCTATCATCATTCAGTGCTATACTATTTTTGTACAATACAAGTGCAACGAGTCTGAATAGTAAAATCAATAAAACTTATGAATACACGTCACTCATATGGGCATGATGGGCCGCAATGCGCTAAGGCAATTTACTGCACCATAGGAAGCAAGTCCGTAACATGATTACAAATATCATGACTATTATATGGTTATAGACGCAATAGATTATAGGAACTACAGACAAAAAAGCATAGGCTGTAAAACCGTCGGTAGAACTATAAACTACAGAATTATATTAGTCGAAGAAGAAGTACAGATTATGCATCTATACACTATGGAACTACATCCTAAAGAACTGTAGACTTTACTAACGATAGACCATAAAACCATAGACTATAAAGCTATAGACAATATAACCCTATGGACCTATAGGCAATAGAACTATATTCAATAAGACAATATAACCCTATGAACCTATACAACATATAAATACAACATGGAGTTATAGCAAGTAGGCATTTTTTAACAATTCCAAATACGTGATCGTTTTACTTCTTCCCTTCTCTATGTGACCCATCAATTATTATACATAATATATCGACTTTACATCAAATCGTCGCAGCAAGTTGAGGTATCGATTCTGCATATGACGATCTAATGAGATGAATGTCATATTGCTACACTTGACGTGGACTGCGTCGTCATCATCATCGTCATCTGAAAAAGACAGGGGGATGTAGCTGGATTCAAAAGGCCCAACACTGGGTGGAGAAGACTTGATTTCACCTGGTATAAAAAAAATGTTATTTTATTTAAATATGAGACATTTTGAAGATAATAATAATAATATTAAAATAGAAAACAATATTTATAAAAAAAGTGCTTCTAAAATGTCCTTATGAGGCATGGTTCCCAAAACATTAGCAGCTTTACCTATTTATCGGCATTTGTGGAGAAGTACCGATTATGAGAGCTGTATCTAGCAGTAGATTTCCAAAGGCCGATGCGTGGTTGTTTTATTATAGTCAATTCTCTTTCAATTAAAAATCAACAATACAAACGCTATTGCTTAAATATGTTACAATGAAAAATCTCCAGTATTTTCGTACCTATAGACTGAAGTATTAACCGCCTACACAACCTCATGAGCTTCTCTACGTGTAAAGCAACTGTTCTTAAAAAAAACAATGGTTACTATAACTCCATGTCATCTACTCTATAGTTCTGTAGACTATATTGTCAAATACAATAATTCTAACATAATCATATAGTGGTAAGTAGAAAACTTGTAAATAGATTACGAAATCATAAAGGCAGGTTAACAAAGCAGCTTGCCTATGAAAAATTAAATTCTAGTAAGCGGATAGTGCCAGCTTGCAGATATAGCGTCTAGCACTTAGGGGTTCAGCGCCTCCAACGTCGTGATGTCTTAACCTATTTTCTTCTTCAAGTGCCTCCTCTTGCAGGAGCGTTCCAGTGGACTCCTTCAACGCGTAATAAAAAAGGTGATCTTGTGAAGTATTGTAGTCACGCTTTTTATATCACGTTGGACGGAATTGAAACTGCGATTCGAGAATCAACAGAGTTGCACCATTCAAGACAAAATGAGTCAAAACAACATCGTTTTGTAATAGCTGATTTTGTCAAGTCAGATTGTTAAGGTAGATATTATTAGATAAGATAATAATAACAATTGAAGAATATCTTCATTTAAATTGATTATTTGAAACTAGCGTGCGTGCATAAGAGTAAATATAGAAGAAACACGTCAGATATGTAAGAACAGTGATACTTGACACTCGGTGCTCTCTGCCTACCCGTCTAGAGACTCAGTGTGATGACAGCTAATGATTTTTTTTTTTTATATTTTAATAATATCCGAATGAAGTGATAACCACCATTTTCATTATTTTGTATAATATAGCTATGATAATACTGATCTTAAATACAAGTATTTCATACAAAATTCATGTGACAGGTGTTGACATAGTGAAGCCGCCACCTCTCAAAACGAATATCAAAAGCTTTCAACGATCAAAATAATTTATTACTTACAAACAAAGGTTTGTCTAGAAATCAGATTATGTAACAATTTCCTATTTTAAATTTGAATCCGAATATGGCATCCAATCGACCGTTACTCCAGAATTCGGTTTTAGATCCGAACTGTAACAGTGAAACGATAAAATATTCAAACTATACTGCGCGATGTTTTTAAAAATGGAAAGATCCAAATGGTAATAATATAGCGTAGGTGTACGGCGCTGCCAGTTGGCCATATTGTGGGTATAACTGTTATTAACTACACAAATTATATATGTTTTTTATGTATTGGCACATCTCCACACATGTCCACCTGATCCCAAAGCATCAAGAATGCTTGCGTCATGGTGACCATACAGCTGATAAACTACATGAAGATATATAAATATGTATATATTGATGTCGATACTTTTACACCCTAATACAAAATAAATACACGGGCTCTTCGCACAAATATTAATTGTGGGTGGGAATCGAACCCACGAAAACATCCCATATACGAAAAATGTACGTGAGATAAACCGGTACATATACATGCATATAATCATGTGTATAAATACCCAATAGTAAAATTCCAATACATTAGCCCTTTGACCGTTCTGGAGAATTCTGTAACATTCTATAAAATTTTCGAATAGTTTATTCCAGGTCATAGTCTTATACATGTATACTAAATTTCACCCAAATCGTTTGAATAAATGCATGCTCAAGAATAAAACCGATATACCCAATACATGAATTTATCAGAAGTAAGTACCGGAGGGCACGAAAAAGCTGAACTTCACCTAGTAGTTCCCTAACCCCACGTCCTCTAGAGAATCAATCTGCATCGAATTGTATTCAACTACTGACAAAAACAATTACGCGTCAATGTCATCTCTCATGTTGTGCACCTGTCCCGTGCCATTGTTGCCGTCGTAATGCGTTTCTTTCCCGCTTCTAAACAAATGTCCACGTAGTTATCAGAAAAAAATATGCTTTCAGTTACATGTTCACAATAGCTGTGCCCTGTGGTTACACCCACGTATAATTTAAAAGCAGTCAAAAATAGGTAATTTACAGTCATTCTGCGTAGAAAACACTTTTAGTCATATAGTTATAGTTACATTAGATATTCATCAATAACTCCACATAAGTGAATAATCGATCTATTAAAACTCAGTCATTCATTAACCACAACATCAGGCAATGTCTAGTGCAGTATAAAAAGACTAAAAAAATTATCTTTTCACTATTTAATATTACTACTACCTTTTACATACATATCTTCACACCAAGCCCGTCACGGAGTAGGGAAAGAGCACTGGATCCCAAATATCTCTATCCTTACAGACCCGATGTACTTCACTTACATTCATCACTCCTTTCATACACTCACGTCGGCTACGAAGATTTCTGACTCCCCAGTCAGTCAGTATCTGACTTACCGCGTTAAGATATTTATGTAAGTGAGGTTTGGTCTCCTTTGGCAACTGCATCCATCAATGTTGGCACTGTAAATCTGATTTTTGATTCTTTTATTATTATTATTTTTAAATATATTTCGAACTCCGTTGCCGTCAGCAACGTTGCCCTCAACAACTAGGTATATTTCGGAAATGAGTTTACAGGAAACGTATTCGGAGCGGAAGATTTTAAATTTGATTTATCGGAGTCGGTGTTGGAGTAAAACTGAGTTTTATGAACTGATAGAGATAGAACTAATTAAACAACAGCAAAGTAATTGAATAATTTACTAAATATAAATGTAAGTTATAATTGCTCATATACCTAGATAACATAAATCAATAGAAACATGTGTAACAATTTACACTTTTTAAATCAGTTTCAGCGATTCTGAGCACAGGAAATTGTACCTAGGAAACAAAAACTTAACAGCATCGTATCTGAGTAACAAACCATCGACAACATAGAACCTTTTTTATTTGCTATTTTATTAAATAGTCTTTTCCATAGAATGAGAATTATGGAACCTGAAAATGTTGAAATGCGTAGACGTCGTCACTTTCTATAACCTTCTTCAATTACTATAACGGGGAAGAAAAACATCGTAAAGAAACCTGCATCTTAGAATTTAAAAAAATGTTCTCTAAGGCCTGTGAAGCTTGCCAACCCGTACTTGGCCAGTGTGGCAGACTATGGCCTTAACTCTCTTATTCTATAAACAGACCCGTGTCCAACAGTGAATTGATGAAAAGGACAAAAATAACGTCGTTATAACATTTGGTTCAAAAATATCGCAGCCGAATTCAGCCAGATGCCCAAAGTCATTCGAAGGTTCTGACCTTCTGAACTTGTAGTTAAAACTCGATAACTTTTTCAATAACAATATACCCAACAAAAATGTATCGTACATTGTTTACACCTTATTAAGGTATCCACACACAGCTATATTTGAAATCCGGAATATTATAAAAATAATGTAATAGTATCTATTATAACTTAACATGATTGGCCCGTTTGTCCGGGAGTTAGTGAACATGGCAGCCGAACCCGTGGTCGTGGGTTTAATTCCCACCATCACACAAACTGTGATAAGCATGAGTAATTGTTCTGAGTCTAGGATGTAAAAACGAAGACTTTAAACTACTAAGTATGTATATGTTTACTAACTACTATATGAACGAACGTACATGTATAGATATGTAGTTCTTTAATCGGGTGATCCTCTGTGGATACGTCCTCAGATATTTAAATATGGCCTAAAACTTGCAAAACTTAAGCATAGGTATAGTCTAGCAGCTGAACAGCAGTACCCACACTTATAAAATCATCATAATAAAGTTCAAAAGACAAACGATAATTCTCTACGTGTTACATATAGGTACATGAGTTACATCAATATGTTTACCTGCGATACGACTGAGGCGCGACTGGCCAGCTGCGACGCGACCGGAGCACGAGCGCGATGCGAGGCATGGAGCCCTGCGTGTTGCCCATCTGCGGGGCCGAGGTGCGCTTGCGGCTCCACCCACGGCGTCCGCTGTTTGAGCCCCATAGATGCGCCGTGCCGTGATCTGTACACAGGAAACCAGAAAAAATTCCATACACTTAACATAGCAGCACATATTTATTTCCTCGCAGGGGTAGGCTGAGGAGTACAGTGCTAGTTAAAATTCATCTAAAAAATATAACGAAGCATTTCAAATTGCAAGGTGCCTGACGTAGTGAGGCAATAATAATAGTCTAATATGATAAGTACCGATAGCAATTAGACCTCGAAGCCCTCGCAGTGCACAAAAAAAGAGTCCTAGTTTTTCAATTTAATCACGCGTCCGCTCTCCCAGAGCTTGGTACGATTACATTTACGACATTACTCCACAATCGAATGATGTAACGCGGGAAATTGTACAATTTGCTGGTGCTTATACCTACCCTAAGTCGCTGTGGTAACCCAGTTAAACAAATTTGCATATAAAAAGCCGGTGAAAAGCTTCGCAATAGGATCAATGAGTCATGAATGAGTAAGTGGATAACATTGTGGTTGAATTAAGCACAATGTTATATGGAATATGAACATATTTTAATGCGAATTTATTTTAAAATGTATTTGAAACCCTTGCACGCATCTTTTTTTTTTCTACGATGAGAGCACCTATATTTAGTGAACTAACAAGTTTTGTGGTTGCAGGTGCCTATAGAAACCAAGATTAGGCTATCTTGACAAAATAGCTATTGACTGACGGGGAGACAGAAGTCTCAGAAATCCGGCGTGCGTTTATAAACACAGTAATTAATGAGTTGAGAGTGATCGCTAGACCCATCATCTGTAATTATTATTATTATTTCACATAAAGTACGCTAACGCTAGAGTACCACGTGCGGTTAAACAGTCGCAACATACGTTGAACAGAACTTTAGAAATATGACTGTTACTGTCAAATGCTTAAATGGTTCAGTTAGTGTTTACCTATGTATATATTAATATGTGAAGATAATCTTATAATACAATATAATACAATTATTCTATGTTGTATACGAAAACAATACAACAGAGAGTACACATTTTTGAAGCCACACAAAAGACGGTCTTATTGTACGAAAATAGAAATAAATAATAAAAATAGTTATAATGCACAAAAGTTATAACAAACCTTTGTACTCTTTTTAAGAATATTGCGCTCTCATAGTGTAAGACTTGGTATAGTTAGACTTGGTAGACTTGGTGTAATAAGTTTACATAGAGGAGGACTGCGAAGAACCAAAATGTATGTACAATACATATGTCTTACAAATACATTAAAAACATAAATCGCACATTGTTTACTTTCGTAACATTAATGTCAGACATAAAAGTCTGCGGTGAAACTAGGCCACAGATTAGAAATCTATAGAGTTATATCCGTATATATAAAAACCTTGACGACATTCAAATTTAGAATTTAATTGAATGTAGTCGAATTTTAACCAACGCTACACGATTTGTCAATTTTGATAAGACTGTTACTAACTATTAAATGGTTGCATTACTGTAGCAATAGGACCGGTTTATATCAGCCCAACGAGCTGGTTAGTATGTATACAATTGGGTTAATCACTATCTGTCCCATTTTACCTCAAGGATGGTATATGTTTTAAGTGCAGTGAAATAGGACTTGACCCTATTGCTATGCTTCTGGCAACCGAGCACATTCACACTTGATCACCTGTCGTGCTTATAACCACTAAACGAACGAAATAGTGACAGGAAGTCCTTACATCCATATTTTTAAAAATATACGAACGATTAAAATATATAAAGCACAATCCTGAATAATTCCACGAGCCACATTTTCAAAGCTGATTTCACAAATTCCCGCTTTTTGATCTTTAATACATGTAAAATGTTAAGACGTGTGCCGCATATCGTTACACGTGTTACTCTTACACGTCTGGCAACTTAATACGTTCATATATATACATAATCTTTATCAAATTACAAAAGCAATATGTAAACTTTGGGTAACATCAGCGGAATAACAAAATATACAAAGGTCGTCTCCTCTCCTCTCTAGAGAGAAGAGTAATATAGAAAACTAATATATCTACTAAACTAATTCTAGATAATCCATTTAGCTAGTAGGAAAGTGTACCTCAAGTCATAAACCATATCAAATCTTATCTTAATGTCTAAAGAAAAATGAAGTGGAAAAGACAGCCTTCATGCGTTACCTAGGTATGTTTGACCGATATATAAAAACAATATATTATCTAAATCCGTAGGAGTAATGAATTTAATGTTTTACTCACGTACATATTTGTTACTCCTATTTCGCGTAGGGATAGGCAAATATTAAGGATTTTGCCACTGCTACGGTCCTTGAAAACTTTTTCGCCTCTTCTACATTATATGAATCACATGTATGTATATTTCTGTAATAGTTGTACGATATGTACCTACTGGCGGAGCACGCCGCGGTAGTGTTACTTAATGAATAATGTCATGCTTAGGCGCGAAAATTATCTCATGAATATGGATAAAAGCTAGAGTTCAGAGACGATAGAAATCTTGTGTTGCAAGTTACTTGACACCTACGCAAATAGTGTTACATACATCAATAAGAACACTTACCATACATATGTATGTATGTACATATATGGGAAGATGATGCTCATATTTTAGTTTTTTTATTTGATCGTATTTGAAACATTATTAATTGTTTGGATTATATGAAATCACCGAGCTTGTGTAGTTTCGCAAGAAATCAATAATAAAATTTTAATACTTACATGCATCAAAATAATCGTCATCATACTACATATGTACGTCGTCATACTACATATGTAATGAGCGCCATCTTACCTTATCCTCGAATATTCCTACTATAATAAAATTATTTATTTATTTATTTATTAAACGTCATTGCATAAATGATAAATGAATATATTAGCAAACTCACGAATAGTTATCTGATCCACAATCTTTTTTTTTAAATGTATGTTACATAAATTATATAAATACACAGTAATACGGATTTCTTAATTGGTAATAAATTTAGGACGTATTAAAATTTTTTTTAACGATTTAGCCAATAAAGGTCTTATTCAATTCCATAAATAAACACTCATCACTGAATCAAACGTACCGTAACCCGTAATATGCCGATTACGGAATCAAAACATTCGAAGTTTGCACTATCATACACCGCAAAGAGGTAATGTTTGAAAACATATAAATTAACAAGGTACTGGCTCCCTCGTTGGTCGAGTGGTTGCGAGCTCGACTTCCGTTCGAGAGAATCTGAAATCGATCCCCGGTCGGGTACTACTGGATTTTTCTACCTTGAAATTTTTAATTGAGCCGCAGAGATTTAATTTTTTCCCAGTGTATAGCAATAGGCTATTCCATAGTAGGTCTTAAACGTAACTGGTCAATGGGAATGTATATTGTACATACTACCTACACTGATCTGCCTATCTCTTCGGTGTTTACAGCCGTGAAGTTACGTTTTATTAACATAAAGTACATTTAACATTCTTGTCCATATGAAATCACGAACAGACATGTTCTATCTCTATTTACTACATTTCGCTAACTATGTAGTAGCCAGTGTAATAAAAACAAGGTGTTGAGCAAGTATGAAACATTGGGGTTGTATTTGGAAAATTATAAAAGTTACTGTGATTTTCGTGAGAAATGAGAAAAGTCCCAACGTGGAAAATCTTCACTTTACTTCGCGAACTGCTCAAGATATTAGGTTTAAGAGAACGAAAAAAAGAAGATTTCAACTGAATTTCGTCAGTACACACGACGATTGCAAATAAAGTCAATGAGGGAAATGCCGCGCCGGTCGGAGGGCAGATTAAAAAAAAAATTTCTTTTTTTACCATAGGTTTGACCTTATTAAATGAAATTTTTATATTTTATAAAAGGGGCTAAAGCTTGTTAAGCGTAGACTCCTTGAACTTCAATAAATATTATTATATATCTAGATGTTTACGGAATTTCCTATCAATATCCATGATTTAAATAGTAGCATTTGTAATATTGCCAATATTGTAATTTTACAATAGAAAAAATGAAAATATTTATTAATGTAATTACTTTTTTATAATGCCTGTATTAAAAGATCTCACTGCAGTAATATAACTATAATTCATTACATATAGGTATGACAAGTATGTATACTGCGTGAGTATGTACACATTTGTAAGTGCGTATCTGTTTGTTGTGTGAGTGCGTATATAATTGTTGTGTGTACGCGTGTCTGTGTTTGCGCGCACGTGCCTCTGTGCTTACAACTTTCGACTCCTTCTAACTTTTTAAAATAGATGAACCGATTTTGAACAAATTTAACAGTTTTGATGAAATTACGTATATAAAATTTCTACTGCTATGAAATTATTTAAGTAAGTATTTTAATTACGAAAGAATTTCTTGTTTAATATTTTAATAATTACTACCCAAGCGGGCGGGTAACGCCAGCAGGTTACAAAAGTTCATTATTTTGAAAGTTTCATAATTATACTATAATTTTGGGTTAAATATTTGTGTCATTTTGTAAATGTATTGGCGACTTGCTGGACTGACGTTCACCGAACTTCAACTAATAAACCTCTCACGATGATAAC
>DWEE01002587.1:0-11398 GCA_018245755.1 Parelbella macleannani
ACGTAAGTTTTCATGCAAGTGCAATTTTTTTGAGATGGTTAAGGACTTTTTATTTAATATTAGATGTCCTTTATTGCTCCAAGAATCAAATAATAGTAAAAATATTGCTACCTGCGTCCATTTTTTCAGTGTCGATATAACATCCATCTAGCTTAAGATAGTCGATCTCCCATTCGACAAAAGTGTTTACATCTGTTTCCTCATGGCCCAGCACTCCTGGATAACCGGCGCATGTCTTCGTACCGTAGTCTTGGTACATCGCAAACTTTAGACCTTTGCTGTGCAACTGTAAGAAGACCATATTGATATTTTTGAGCCATATTCTAAAATCCAGTACAAAAATACACTTGAACACAATTTATTACATAAACTCTACTCCTTAAACTTAACTCTAACCTAAAGGGACGTTTTCTTTTTATTGATTACTTTGATACTAATCTATGTCTACATGACTAATATGTATTTGGTTATATATTTAACGCTAAGTTAACACAGGTAAATACATATGAAATGCCCGTTTTAAAAAGCGCTCCAACTCTGTTACTCTGCTATTCTACTAATTTGGAATTAATGATTTACAATTAAATTATTATGTTCATGGGTTCCAGTGAAATTATTATATCATTTTAGAATAGCGCTTAGTGCATTAGGATAGTCGATTGATAAGATAAAGTCGTAAATATAGACACGCGTAAACTCTTTTAATAAATTTACTCGTAACCTTGAGCATATTTTAAAGGCGTTTATTTGAAAATTTAAATAGCCAACAATTAAGTAATTTGTTACACAAATAATTTAATTAAATTTATTATTCCCAGAGACTCATTTACATAATTGACGCAGCTTAAATTGGCTCGTCATAATTTTAAATGTAATTATTATTATTACTATACCTTTCTAACATTTTGCAACCTTTATATAAAATATAATAGTTATATATTGCAAAACAAAAAATATTTTGTGATAGAGAAAAAAATCTGAAAGACAATTAATTAATTGCTAAACCAACTATTACCAAACAGTCTATTGCTTAGTATAATGTTAACATAGGGACATAAAATCTATGTAACTAAGAGGTCTAACCTAACCATAATATGACATTTTTTCTGCAAATCAAATAGTCCACTTAGAAATACAAATTTCTTAAGTTAAGCAAAATATAGCTTAATGTTGCGACATGATCTTAAGTAATATATTATACAACCCACTCTTAAATATTTGTGAGGCGCTAAAACACTTATCGTACATCTGTTATTCTCGTAACAATGACTGGCTAAAGAGAACTTATTGAAGATTATACAAGATGTGTACATATGTATGTATAACTCTGTAATCACTATGAAAACTATAAGAAAATTATCGATTTTTGATTTTAAAAATAAACGAAAAATCACACGTATAATCCCCGAAGGAAAAGGTAGAGGAGTACATTTCCAAATTTCACCAGTTACGTTTACGTTCCATAGAGTAGGCGGTGAGCCTATTGCCATACACCGGGTACAAATCCAAATTCCGAGCCACTAATCGAAATTTTAAATTAGATAAATTTAATGGCACCCAATCCGAGATTTGAACCCAAGATCTCCCGCCCAGCAGTGGCGCTTGCAACCTCTTAACCAATGAAGCAGTCAATTAAATATTGTTGTTGATGTTAAAAATAATAATAATAATCGAACTATTTATCATTAAACTATTGTAATATGGGTCTCCTCTCATATTGAGAGGGTTAAGGACATAGTCTGCCACGCTGGCCAAGTGCGGGTTGGCAGACGTCGCACACCGTATATTTTTTTTTAAATTCTAAGGTGTTCAGGTTTCCTCACGATTTTTTCCTTCACCGTTAGCAAGTGATATTTAAACTTAAAACGTACTTATGTAAAGAGGTTCGCGCCATGAATTTGAATTTGCATCCCCGGAATGTCAGGTTGAATTCTTAACCACTAGGCTATCACTGCTTTTTATTGATGTTTCTTGTTGATGTTAAAAATAACAATAAATATATTTATTTAATTGTTCTTTATTACGCTGTCTTAAATTTAATGGTATAAAAGGCAGTCTTAAAAATAATACCATTCTGTGCCAGTCTATCTTTGGGTTAAATAAAAAAAAACTTTAATGGCGTAGGGCGTATAATATACAGAGCTCATACATAAATAAACTTATATTCTTATATCGTACTCGTATGAAATTAAACATACATAATGATTTAACTTACAAAGTCAGCCAGTGTTTTCATGCCGTTGGGAAACCTTTGTTTATCAGGGACCATGCGCCCGTCTACACCACGCTCCTTCTCCAGCCAGCAGTCATCGATGCCGACATATTCGTAACCCGCATCCATGTAGCCCTCAGATATTATTAATTCAGCTTGTCTCTTTATAAGAGCCTCACTGGAAAATAAATCATATGAATTAATTTGAACGTTCGCGATCACTAGAAGACTATAACGGTCTGTAAAATAGGGTATGGCAGACATATAACCGATATTTTGGTATCTTTTTAAATTAACTGTTTCTATGATTGAAAAACAAAATGTTAATTACGAAGCTGAGCGCCAAGAATTGAAATTTATGATTATTTCTATATACTTAAGAGACGTGTAAGCGAACTACATATTATGACTCATAATTACTTAAAACAAATACAAAATAATAATAGTACGATGCTGAACATGTCTAATTTTAAGAGTGATGACCTTTGGCTTATGTAGCCTATATTTCGGCTTATATACCTAGCGTAGAGTCTTACATCGTTGACCACTGGTATGCTCTACGTAGAAAAGGGTAAAGACCATAATATTGCAGAGTGCGAATTGTTATTTTGAAACAGCCAAATAATTTGGTATATGTAGTTAATATATAGGTAAATATATGTGTTCTATATACTTTAATCGTTTTACCCCTTTCACTCTTAGTCTTTCTGGATGATGTACAGCTAGACTAAATATTATTTCGGATTTTCGATAGTCGAGTAACATAATATTTAGGTACTACACACAATATTCGAATTTTTGTCTTAAATTAAAACAAAACGGAACAACGATTTTTAATAGGGTAGCTTTTAGAACGTTATTGACACAAACATAATTAAACATTCCATAAGATACCGTTAGGAAACCAGTCAGAATGCAAATAGTTACGAATATGTGGGAGAGAACTCAACAGGTAGACTCAACATCGATTAACAGTAAAATAATTTAAAAAAAATCCTTTGCCGACTCTTAGAACAAATCAATTCACACGTGTACAAATGTAGCTGGCGTTTTAACTAAAATATACACGCTCATTACTTACAATAAGAAGACAATAAGAAATATTAAAGTACTACTTCCATATATATCTAAAAACCTTGTTACAATCTAAGCATCGTGCAACATTTTTGCAACCCGTCAAAATTGGCTTTATCAATCGATATCGGAGTTCATACTTACATCGGGTAACAACGCACGATGTGAGCTTTATGCGAACATTATATGTATTCAACTACTATAGCCTTTTACAATATCGTAAACTATTTACAGACTTATGGAATAATTAACCTTTTGATTTAAAAAAAAAGAAAAACCAGAAAAGTTTCATATAAAATGTTCATGTGAGGCACAGTGTTACCAATATACTGAAAGTATTGCTCCGTTGAATTGTAAATGAAGTATCTGTGCTATTATGTAATAGCTTACTTATAATTTATTACTATTAATATTATTCCTAAAAGATTACTACATTGTTATTTTAATAGCACGAACAAGCGAAGAACATAATTTGTGTGCGTGTGACGTCTGTGCGTGCGGCCGTGCACGTGAACGTGATTCTATTTTAGAACAATTCGAAATTAGCATAAATCCTTATGCATAAAGTTCCAAGTTACGAAGTTTAACGCTGCAGTCATGTTCTGTACGCCACGCCTTTTACACCGGTACAGCGTAACGGTTTGCGGTCATTAACGTGTGACATTGGTAGTACCATAACACCACGCTTGTATTTCCCCGAAAGGGTAAGCGGCGGAGTGTAGTACTCCCACTTTTCACCAGGTCTGTTATACGTCCCATGTAAATGTGAACCAAATTACCAACAATACTCTGCTGGACCCGTTGATCGAACCCAGGACCTCTCGGCCAGCAGTCACAATTGCAACCACTAAACCAACGTGACAGTTGATACTATGGCATTTTAATTTTAAGCATTGAATTTTTTGACTGGCACAAAAATAAATAACAAATAAAGTATATTGAAAAGAAATGCGTGCAACTTTTACCTGATACACTCATTTGGGTATTTTTTACAATCGGTGATGCATCTGAATCGTTGCCATGACAGCCAGCCCATCGGAGGTGTAAGCACCAAGCCATTGTCAAGAGCCAACGTAGACGTTGTCAGATACAGCGCTATTAGGCACAATATCCTCATCTATAACACGAGATATTGATTAGAAAACATTTTATTTTTTGACTATATTATCTACTTACTTTCGTTTGCTGTTTTTGTCTAGTAACCATGATATCTAAAGTTCATCAAAAACGGAGCTATAACATAATTATATTGAAGCAAAGTATACTACATACCTTATATTTCGATATATTTTCTATAGTAAACCACGAGCTATAATATACCTCTTTAAACTGATATGTGTAGTAGGACGTAGGTATCTCGGTACAGCAAGACATTAATGTTCAGAAACTGGTCGCAAATATTTATATTATACCATGGCTAATGTGTTTGGTAGTTTGCTGTAGTATATATTATTGCACAATATATTAATATACATAATAATATGTTATATCCCCGTCTGTAACGACCTTAATATAATTCAATTGTTATCATAAATCACACCGCCTGGCTAGGTAGGAAGAAAATTAATTTGAGATGCGTGCCACTGGTAAGAAAAACATATTTTCAGGGCTTGGTGTTACACTTATGTTATACGCAATATTTATGTATTGCAAAGTTTTAAAAAATTAATAGAAAGTGATAAATGTGGAAGAAACACGTCAGGTGTTTAGGGATAGAAATATTTTTTACTCGGTGCTCTCTGCTCACGTCGAAGCGACCTAGCGTTATGGTATAGTAATAATAACAATATGCTCTAAATTAAAAAGTCTTAACATACCTTTTAAATTAAATTTTGTAACAAATAAACTGCCGCTAAGATATTAATCGTACAATTATTGGCAACAACAAAGTGAGTAACACCATCACAGATCAAGATATAAACTACATAACATATCTCGACTTAACACTTAGCGACGTGCTTAATTCCGATAATAGTGTTGTTTACATTAAATCCAGTCATAAGCTAATGAACTTAGATAAGGTTATGACAACCAGATATGTCTCGGAAACCGGTGTGCAATTATGAAAAGATCAAGAAACATAGAAAAATCGCTTCAATTAAATAAATCACAGAGATATTTGATATTGGTCCTCTCTACCCCGTAAGGAATCTGGCGTAACGATGTAAGTGATTTAGATAAGTAAAGAAATATATGTATATATATATATAGCAATACAATATTTTGCATCATTGCAGTAAAATAACTTTAGGCGCTTACTTTTCAAAAACAAACTTCATGATAAATGTACATTGAAAATATTGGATATAACAAAGTAGGTACATGACCATAATATACTACTCATCGTAATACATATTATATTTACAGGGATTCGTTTTGTTACATCTAATTATAGGAGTAAAATGAAGCAGAGAAATTTAAAAGCTAATACATAAAAGTTACCAGCATAGACTAAACGCGCTATTATTAATGTATGATAAACATATTAACAAAATGAACATTTGATACAAATTACACATGAGAGAACATCATTTATTATTCTAAAATATTGTCTATTACTCTACAATTGAATATAGTCTGTTATTAGGTACCTATACTTACCATTAAATATTCGTTTTCTGCTCAGTTCGATTTGTAGGTTCCCACTGTTAAATCCAGCAATATTTTCCTTGTAACACAATGTACAATTCCGATTGTGTTCCGAAGACGAGCGTCCTTTATCGGACGACGAATTAGAGTGTATCGGGCACAACAAGGGGCTTCATTTATTGGATCGTTAAACTGTTAGCGGCGATAACATTAGAATTCTGAACATCCCAGCGTGGGACTACTATATCTGCTTCTACCGTTGTTTTTTATAGTGTTTTTCAATCTTTATAATTATTTTTATATCACGTTAAAGCCCATATGGGATAGGCAGAGAGCATGCAGTACCAAAAATCTCTATTTTCGCAGACCTCTCGTCATCTTCTACATTTATAACTTTTTTGATACATGAACACCATTTTCGGAACTTCTAATTCTTTTTCTTTTTTAAATTCTAATATATTTATTCATAATCTAACTGCTATTATTTTTTTATTTTATACAAATATTAAATTGACTTCAAACTTTAATTAGGTCGAAAGCCTAAAATAAAATTGCGATGTCCTTCCTGTTGGTGCGTCCTGTAATTTACCATTCTAAATTAACTTTTTTATAACATGTATAAAAGAGCTAATTTTTTGTACAAATATTATTCTGCTACTATGAAAAATCTATGTATGATAAGCTTTATATTTTACAATGTATGTTGCATTCTAAGCCCTTTAAAATGTGTTACGTTAAGTGTACGTGGTCACCCTAACTAATATGTTGAAATTAAAAGGACCGAATTTATTTTTTGACACTTTGAATATCACTGACCCTTGCTAATTTAAATTATTCACTACTTACTTTTTAACAAAAATGGAAAGTTTATGTTTAAAATATTCCAAGTATACTTAGTCCTTATCTGTTGCTAGTTGAACTCAACTATTAAATTAATAGCTTAAAATAAATCTTTACAGGTATATATATTAAAAATTAAGGTTGTATAACACTGAGCAATTTTACCGGTTTTCGAATAATATAATTTTGGTGGCTGAACATAAAAAGTAGGCACGTATCAACTTTATTTTAGTGCGATTCTAAAAAAACTGTAGTCGTAAGAATGCTCATCGGCAATGAACATTTTTAGCTTCACAAACTTCTAAACATTGTTTGTAGATTGTTGAGTGTTTCTATTTTAAGTCATTTTTATTAACATGTTAATATAGTAATAAAAGTTTCATTTATTGCTTCGTTTTACAATAACTGCCTCGTTGGTCGAGTGCTTGCAAGCGGGACAGCCGATCAGGAGGTCCTGGGTTCAAATCCCGGGTCGGGTACTATTAGACTTTTCTGATTTAGAATTTCTAGTAGTGACTCGGACTCTGTATCTGTCGCCCTCCATCTATTCCATGGTATTTAAATGTAACTGGTGAAATGTAATACACTCTTCTGCCTACCCCTTCGCGGATCACAGGCGTGATGTTACGTTTTACAAGAAGAATAGGAAAAAGAATCTTGTACAAATGGCATAAATTGTAGTGTTACATCTTGCGTGATGGTCACGAGAGTTCAGTGCTTTTACCCCATTCCAAAAGTACTCACCGGCTTTGTAGAAGTTTTCACATCCAACATGAGTCAATTTTTCACGATATTAAAAAGCTTATTGCATTGGTTGCACAGTCATCGACCCATAAATATGGAATACATAAAGATCATATCACATTTGACGCTGTAAATATCACATCTGATGCTGAACTCATATGACATACGTCTCATAGAAGTTACGCCTGCTTCTAGAATGTTCGAACATGCCACGTAACTGTTATATAATTCAAACAGCAACGTAAACACGTACCTACATTAGTAAAATTCCTAACGTATCGCACGGTGCACAATTTTTAAGAGATATTTAGTTTATTCATGAGCCCTCATATTGTGTTTAAAGATATTTACTTTTATCAGTCCTATAATGGCCTGAATTTTCCATTATTTACATTTTTTACGATAATGTATTATATACCTATATATATATGTACATACATGTACTTATTGGCTGTCAAACTGATTGCCTCGTTGGTCTAGCCAGAGGTTGCAAGCGCGACGGCCAAGAAAGTTTGCTAGCCGCTCAAATCTCCAACTTTAGTTTCTCTACCTATTTCAAATTATTTATTTAAGAATATTATCTAATGAACTCTATTGCTAAACAAATTTTATTTTTAAATCTGAATTCTGGAGCTTGGATCCACGTTGCTTCAGTATTCCAAGTCGTCAATCAAAATAAACGACCATATTTTAAACTAGTTGTTTCACTACGTTTTAGTATGTTTTCGTTCGTGTGGATTTTAGTTTTTGGGCTAAATATTAAAAGAAATTGTAGCGCGTTTTATAAAGAGCTGGCAGTGCTCGACCGATTGTCCAGGCCAAGCTTAATCCTATTTAATATAGATAGTGTAATGTAAATGAAAGTCACATGTATATATGACCTTAACTTACATTAGAAATGTCTATATCGCCAAAATTATTCATTTTTTAACTTTGAATGTTAGTTGAGGTTACATATACCTACATATTATAATTACCTATATGACCTTAATTTGCATTGGAAATGTCTATATCTCCGAAATTATTCACTTTTTAATCTTGCACTCATATGAACTTTCAATCATTATAGTTTTAAAAACCAACCAAAATTTCTGCCAAATCAACTGAACCGTATTTTACAAGGTTGTATTTAATTTGCAATATTTGTACGATGTAATTGAATAAATTTTATTCATGAAATAATCATTATAAATAGTAATTTGATTCATTTGTAACAATTTATTTGTTTAACATTTTTGTATACAGAGAATATTAAAATCCAAAAAACATTGTGAAGAAATTTCTTCTTCTTACCTTTTAAGAAGATGTCTCCTAACAGCTCCAGGTTTGGTAAATTAATATTGAGAGATCAAATATGGTGTGTTAATCAACGAAGAGAATAAAATACCTACATCGATGAGCACTTATACGCTTATGTGACAAAAATACTCTCCATTTCAAGAGGTCTTGTTTGTCCAAACAAAATATCGTATAAGATAAGACTAATTTCATGATGATTATATTATATTATATTACGATATTTACTTTCTTAATCTAAATATTAAGTTAAACAGGTTTCATGAGAACAAGCTCTCAAACGTACGCAATTTCAAAACTTAACCAATATGCGCCGGAAACATTTAAAAGTGTGTCAAAAGGAAGCCTTTAATGAAATCGTACACATAATAAGTTACAACAGGAAAGCGGAAATTAAAGAGTTATGCATAGAACAATTAAGCCACGTCCACACACAGCAACGTTTATCACTAATATATTTATACGCCTGATCGCATTAGTTCTTAACACAACAGTAACAATAGCCTAGTACGATTGAAAATATAAATGAGTCAGTTTCAGTATCAGTTAACAAAATATCTGGAGTAAAAATGAAATGCGATTGAAGTTTTATAATTCTTAACTGCTATTTTTTTCGGATTCTTGTCTTTCCTTCAACTTAAGAAATGTTTTATATAAAATTTAACCATTTCTCTTTTATATAAATATAAACATAGGTACCTAAAAATTAAAAATAGACAAACACAAACTTAACTTTATAAGAAATTTAGACCATTGGATTAGCAATTTGAAGTAACTCATTATTATAGAGAACATAAACATCAATAAATTTCCTGCGTTACTTTTTTATATACATATTATTTAGTTAAACGTAAGTACATCAAGGTACCATGAGTAAAACAATAAACGTAACCTAAACAAATAATACCCAGCACTACTTTATCGCTCCTGGCGTTAAAAGACAAAAAATATTGAACGTATGTAAGTATTACTTGTGTTCTCTCACAAATGCTTTGTTTCATTTTCAAGTGCGTTACCCAACAACAACATAGGTAAACTTTGGTTAACGAACCCCCTACAAAGCAAATTAGCGTTCCGTTGATTTCGTTTCACGGTACTTTTGTTTCACATAGAGCTCTTTTGTAACAAAAAAATAATTGACAATTTCTGATAAACTTTAATGTTTTTAACAGAATTTTAGTGCAAAATAATGATTATCGGAAACCATATAATAAATAGAACTTGGTCTGGAACAAATATTATTTCTAGTAAGAGTAGTAATAGTAATGCAACACATGAAACGGAACGTTGCCGAACCAAACGTAAACAAAGGTCGCTGTGCGCGTGAGACCGTGACGTTAATTTGAAAAGTTATGAAAAACAAATGCATAAAAATGTGATGTGTAGTAATTTGTATGATTACCGTACCCGTAGATACCAGTTCTACCTTGCTTAAAAAATAAAAAGTAAAAGATAACGGGTTGTAGAGAGCTAATCTAAAAATAAAAGTGATATCGGCGACGGGATATCCCACAGGAAATGAAGACCCACAAGTTGCGAACTGTGTAGTGTAACTTTAATTTAGTTTCCATTTTCGAAAGCCATGGGTGTGACGTACAAAGAGTTGTTTAAACTTTACGATTTAATACAATGCGGCGATACAAGGTTATTTGAGTGTTATCTATTAAAACGGTTATAAAATATTATTTATTATTTCCTCAAAATGGTTGCATAAAAAATTTTTTTTTCAATTTTTAGATTACATGTTTTTCGTTTTTCAGATCAGTTGACCGTTTTCTATCGAGTAATAATATAAATGTGAACGTAATATTACCTTCTAAAGGTATAGCAGTTTTACATTTAGCTGTTGGAATTGAGCCCCTGGACAAGTCCAGGGAATATACAGAACTATTACTGAAACATGGAGGAGATCCAAATATGTCGTGAGTATTTCAAATCTTAAATATCTTAATATTATTATATTAATGTGTTGAAATTTTAGCTGTATAATTTAAAATGATTTATTGCTGCACTTTAATTTTAAATTATGTACGATATTTGCAGTTTACACTTTGCAATAATATTATAATCAATGAAAACTTTTTGTAACAGCCAAACTCTTCCTAATGGTATATTTTTTATGTAATTTAAACATTCAACCAATAGATTAATGGGGTAATAAATTAAATAAAAAAAACTTAAAACATCAAATATTCATTTTGTTAGGATAAATTATAACATATAGGAAAGAGTATAATATATTTACATAGTTACTGTCATATAAAATATTTTTTCAGAAATGTGATATAATTTTATATCTCTCAAAATACGTACATTAATAAATAATCATTATGATGATGATGCAACACATTTTGTACCAAAGATTCCAACATTATGTTAACTAAATGAAATAAAGCAGACAGTAATATTTAATATATATAAAAAGATTTGACTGCCTTGTTGGTCGAGCAGTTGCAAGTGCGACTGCCGATTAGGAGGTCCTGGGTTAAAATCCCGGGTCGGGCACTATTGGATTTTTCTAATTTAGAATTTCTAGTAGTGACTCAGAGTCTGGATTAATGCTCGATCTATGGCAATAGGCTCACCACCTATTCCATGGGACTTAAACGTAACTGGTGAAACATGGCGGAGTAGTACACCCCT
>DWEE01002588.1:0-11398 GCA_018245755.1 Parelbella macleannani
ACGTCACTAACAGATGGCGTTGGTTTCCTGTAGTCAGCGAACATAACCGGTATGAGTTGTAAGCAAAGCCATAGTATCCGTAATAGATACCAAGGCTTATAGTTTCAATTTTTATACCTGGTTGAAGGATATTGTACCAGAAGCAAATCCTTAGTATTCTGTGCATATGTTCGCATAAATCTAATGTTAGATTAAAAGATCAATTACAGTCCTAACAAAAAGTTTCAATTACAAATATTATTAGCATTGCTTATATTACTGTAATGGAGATCTCACCAGACGATACATAAAGAAACAACAAAACCATTTCAAAGGCGTGACAGTTCCAATTCAGTATCGAACTTTTCAAAATTCGAGTGAACTCCAGACCGCGGCCAGCAACTTATCGGCTTGCAGCACTCGATACGCTCCTTTGTTCAGTGACAGGAAAAACTTTGGAGACCCCTAAAATACGGTCACATTGGCCCGTAAAGAAGACTTAGGAAAAGTTAGAGGCGACGTCTCAACTGTACTTAGCGAGGTGGAAGCGAAACAAATAGCTAAGAGTACACAAGGTTTTCGCAATACAGAGAACTTCTGCATTTGTCGCGTGAGAACTGAAAAACCTACAATACATTGGATCAGTATACAAGTATTAGCGCACGGTAAGGAAGTACTCGTCGCATCCTAAGTAACACAAGAGCCTGAGTTTTATATCTGAAGCAAAAAGTTTAATGTAATGAAATGGTATTCTACGAAATAAAAAGTAACGATCATCTTTCAATAAAGTTAATAATAATTTTGTATACTCCTTGGTAAAGATATCGAGAGCCCTACTTTTGTGCTGTTTCTCCTGCGGAAATTACATATTGCACACTAATATATCATCATTAGTCTTTCAGAATTTAAGCATGTATATATATATACACACACGCATCCGTAACACCACGGACACACAAAAATATGCAATATACTCATACATACACAATATATCATTATTATCTACGTCCGTAGCTATTCTCGTTTCACAATTACTCGTGCCGTGAACACCCCCCGCCGTACATCATACGTGAAACATTCGCTATCAGAACAATTTCCGTCTCTTTGCATTTTAAAATGAACTATGAACCTTATGAAATTCCTCACTCATCACAGAAAAATGTTCAGGTAATTTTTCCCATTTTCCGTATACATTTTGTAATGTACGGCTCGCTCAAAAAAGAAATTCTTTTTATAGAGCTAGAACACTTCAGTACGCTAATTAGAAATGCTTGACTGAGAAGGGAACAAAGGGAAACTGTTATAAGACACGCCGTGATCAACAAGCATTAATGAAAAAACCTAAATAGTTTACTTAAGAACTTACAAAAGGAAATTCTACGAATTCCAGTAATAGACATACGCTACACTTTTAAAAATTATAAAAACTTATTATATTCCATTATGTTTAGTATACTAATAGTATTTTTTATCTGTTAAATACATTCAAAATTTATCAGCACTGTCCCTAATCCAAGAGATTTACAAATAAATGCTAAATACAATAGAATATTTACCAAATACAACGTCAACGCATCTTATGCTGAAAGACATAACTTCACGGTCTGAAAACGTGTTCATATTTAAAAAATACCAGAAGTGCCTCGATTTTTGGCGCGAATACTCCTCATACGCGCTGCTGATGTCCCGGTATTCCAGGAAGGTAAGCCGCGGCTTAGCTAAACGTCGCTCAAATACGAGCTTATATTGTGTTACGCTCGTGTCACGGCAAGGAAATAGATTTTCAGGAACCTATGTTTGGGATTTAGTTGAGATGCCTCGCTTTTAGCCTTTAGGCTCGGAGGAATGTTAATCTGTCTGTCTTTAATGGAAGTTTGCTTTCAGATCTGAAGAGCTATTAAGCAAACTCATTGGTATACATAATATAGATTGTAATAACGACAGCAGTAAATAATATGTAGAAACAATTCCCAGGCTGCCATCGGATTCTAGACTAGGCAGAGACTGTGCTATAGTAAACCTAATAAATATACATATGTTAATTTCTAACTTAGTACATATTCATATACATAAGAACCAGATACAGAACAAATACTCGAGCTCATCATAAAAATATTTATCTTGAACGAAAATTGAAATCGCAATGTCCGGCTCTATATTCACACTACAACTAACTACACTAACAGGCAATCAACAAAATCAAGCCTAAAGTTTATTTTAAATCTTAAGTTAAACGATTTCCGTTCTCGAGCCGATACAAAAATATAACAACAAAGAAATAACTCGTCTTATTTCTTTGCCTAATTTTAAAGTAGCTTGGACTCTACCAAACTGCAAGAGAAGTAACTAGAGTGACGATTAACATCTTAGAAAAAATAAATAATAATAATAATTCTGAACATTTGTGGCTGTGGTCTTTTTTCTTCCAGTATACTTCGCCTATACCGACATATAATGTATCTTAAGCCAATAAAAACCAAAATGTAGTTTCCACAATGTTATTATGTATGTGGGTATGTAATATTTTAAGAAAGTAAATCTTGATCTATATATTAATAAAATTATTTAATTGAAGTCACTGAAAAACCTAAAATTTGCAACTAGTACATACATATATCGAAAAAGGCAGAGTTGATTCTAAACTTAACAATTCCTAAAGAATGTCTGCATTATTCACATACTGAGAAGCGTAACTTCGTACTGTGACAGGGTTGGCCTATTTCAACAATGTCCGCACTTCGGGGATTGTGGCGTAAATTCCGCCTCGAATATAATACTGGAAACACCTCGATATTCCACGTTGCGACGATGTTCACTAAAGCGTAACTAAATACGTGATTACGTCATGTCGAGGCAAATCACGAGCTGCGAACAAGGCTTTTGGGAGACGATCTCTAAGAGTTCAGAATGGTTTAAAACTCAACTAACCAATAAAAATGGTACAAGATTTTAGAACGGTTTAATATTGAATTCGGTGATAATAAATGGCAATTGTTTATTGAATTTAAAAGCTAACCTCTTCTCATTCAACGAGACACGTGTCTAATCGTGAAAGGAAAAATTTATTGACGATGAGGATGATTAAATTAAATAAAACGGCACACGACCACGTTCATTAGGGAATAACTACGTCCATCAGTAAATTGACACAGGCCGATGATTATAACGATGATACTGAAATAAAACGGTGTAGGTAAATTATTCAAGGGCATTTATTTCACCAATTAATAAATCAATCCAAAAAAAAATGTCGCGTGATTCGAACTACGCGTTGGCAGCCTTTATTATCTAAAAGAGTTTTTACAGAATTATGACTAAGATGGCGTACGTTATGTATGAGCGGGGTTTAATATGTATTTCATTAAATGTGCTATCACACGTGCCCCAACATTTTACACGAGATGAGTGATTTTGCCGCTATTTGTTGTAGCGTTTCTTGTTTTATGAGTACGGCAGTTGGTCACGCAAGGCATATATCGCTCAAAATCAAATGCTTTAGATCCGCTACGGGAAACACTACGACTAACGGGAAATATTACAACATAAAAATAAAGAAAATATATTTATTATATCTTAACGCTAGGTCTCTTGCGGGGTTGGCAGAGAGCATTGCCGTACTTCTTTCAATCGTTTCTCTCTTCAAACACGCTTTCTGACTTCTAAAAATATCTGCTCAATGGTTTTTGAGCATCAAGTTAAAACCCACAATCAGCATCAAATAGCAACCGTTTGTAACTAAACTCGTATATTATATCCCACGCGCCGTTATCACATAAAAAGTTGCACACGTAACCCGAGTTGTGAATAATGGTATAAATTCATGAAACAACCTGCAACAAACATGTAGGTAACAAACATAAGCCTTACTCGCGATATAAATATGCTCATTCGCTCTGCGAAAATCTTCGAGGCCGTATTACTTGGTTCCCCCGAACATTTCTACCGTCAACTTAAATAAAATTTAAGGTATATCCCAAGTAAGAAAGTACTGAGCAGGAGTTACAACTGAGAGTTTCAGTTAGATGACTCATTCCGCTAAGTGTGTTAGGTTTTATATTTGTAGAGAAATTGACTCCTGGCTGTGCAAAATGCTGTTTAAGTTTCTGAGAGTCGATTACTTTTTATTTTATAGCCAATCGGTTAATGCAATATAAGAGCCCTACAGACAGACGATGTTAGTTACAATGTCGTGTACAGAACTTATTTTTATGCATATTTTGAAACTTCATAAAGAAACCAATCGTTCTAAAATGTTGTAGAAAAGCGATTTATCCAATAGGTAATCTCCTTTGTTTAAAGTATGAAATATTATTGTATACAATGTAAAGGGGGCTGAACAATGATACCAACATATATCGTATATATGTACATATATGTAAGTAAATTTGATCAGCATACGACCACTTCAAAAATTATTCCAAAACTGAGTTATCAATTATGACACAAGTGAAATTTATTTCATACATATGATTGATTTGAATACCTTTCAAGGGTTACATTTCAAATCGAAACAGTTTGAAAATCACTTTGTTATATATAGAACTAGATCAAAAACTATTATGAAACTGTTAACCATAAGTGCCTTTCAGAGCGCGAAGAGTTACGACTGAAGCTAACCTACTAACTCGCTACTCGGGCGGCTTTCGCTTCGATACAGCTAAAGTTAACGTCGGAGCTTATCAAGTTGCTTTGTTTCAGTTACATTCTAACTTGAGATGCTATCAAAGCATTCTAGATATGATGTTCTAGTTATAAAACATGCCTATTGAGTTATGCATGTTACAGAATTATATTAACGATAACCGATACTCATACAGAAATGCGTCAGCGAGTCTTTCTCTTGCATTTTCATATAAATAATTTTGAATCGATTGTGTTCAATTTGCTAGGAGAGTAGAATGAAAACTTAAAAAAAGCACGGCAATCATTTTTGTAGATCGATTATTAAAAGAACGGCATATCTGCGTGTATGATGTTGCGATTACAACTGATTAGTGTCTAATATTTTTAATATTATTGATAGAGACACGTGGATATGTCCTTGATTTGCCTATATGCTCATCCCTTTTATTTATTTAATTCTTATTTGGTACGTATAACATAACCGGGGCTAAGTGGGAGTACCACACCTTGTCTTAATCTTCGGTGAAATATAGGCGAATGTTTTGACATATTAAATACTGATATAGCAGTAATAGCGACTCTAGTACGCAAACGAAATAGATTTTACATGAATATTAAAAGGCAAGCACAGTCTACATGAGTCTCAAAAAATTGTTAACTGAAATTTGAGAGCGTTTTGTATTGGAGAAGTGCACGGGCGCTCCGCTAGCCCCGATGTAATGAGAAAAGTTTAGGCTTGCCCCGCGGGGCCCATCAGCGGTCGCCGGAGTCAAACTCGTTTTTAGTCCAATTTACATCGCATATCATTGTAATTTGCTCTTTCCACTCGATTGTACCCACAAATAAAAGTATCATATATTTGCCGAAAAAGATATGAATTCATATATATTCATATTTACACAACTGTACATTTTCTTCATACATATATTCTGCCTTAGTTACTTTAATAGCCCCATTATCCGTTATAGTCAGCTTATAGAACTGAATACAAGCCGCCGTCAGTAAACATTATAACAATAATACCAACCTGTAAATTTTAAATCGAATTCAAATTCGAAATACAAATTCTTCGAAACCTGATTTCGAAATTTAAAGTGTTCCAAACATGATTTCAAAATATGAAATGTCTGTATCAATAGAATATGAATACGTTGAATATTTAAACAGAATGAGTATATTATATCCAATTGCACATTCCGCTATTTTTATTTGTGTAATAAATCCTAAAGAAGTATTGCAAATTGCATTGTATTGTAATGCTCAGTGGCGTACTGCGTGACTGTTTCATAACTATCCCAGAACATTAAAACTGTAAGTTATTTATTTTTACTGTTGTTCGTGTCATATCTTTTTTTATGCAGCTGAGCCTGCCCGAACAATTACGACTCCGGCTCAATCAAGACGAAGCTCAACTTTTTCTCATAAAGTTCTATACTTCACGCGTAAAATCTAACAATAAGAAGAAAGATAAAAAAGAAACAAACGCATTTCCAAATTTAAAATGACCAATAGTAATGACCGAAGTTGGTGCGCTGACGACACTCGCAGGGTCACCCCAATTGACCTCGCTGTGTCACCAATTATATGACATACAATTGCTATGATTTAGGATTACATTCGGTGGCTTCGTGCGATATTCGATTTATGGCTAGCCATTACCAGATGGCGCGAACCAGAGGGACGGGTACATATGATTTGTGATTGCCAATTAAGCATCATACTTCCATATAACTATGTATAATTAAAAGCAAATAACATGTCGTTTGTGATTTGGCTTCTATATAATTTACGTAACAGGATCTTTACTTGATTTTTGAAAACTATTAAAAATGTAACCTGTGAGTGTACTGTTTGAAAGTAGCAAATATCAAATAATCAATCTGATGTAGGTACGTTAAGATGTTCTTTCCGTTATACTCGTAATTTAACAATGCACTGATAATTAAAAAGTTAAATAGTCAAATTTTAACAAAAAACTATCATCGGCTTCCGTTAAAAAGCATCTCTTCACTCGAGGACTGTACCATATAGTTATGCGAAGACTGCAGAGGCAAGAGTGAGGCGAGTCGTGGTGAAATAATTAATATCGGATTACATTACCTACTGCGGTGGCAGGGCCAACCGCTTTTATACAGATCGGCCACAACGTTTAACACCTTACGTTAATTTGTACTGTAATTTATTAATAAGACATTCACCTATTTAGAAAAAATATAATCATATGGATTATATGCAATAGAGAGAGTTCGCAAAGTCTGCTTAACTTTTCCTCGTAAACTTATTGAAGTTTACGAGGAAAAGTTACAAAATATGGACATTTTTTAAAACTAGCAATAAAAAGAAAGATTAAAAAGAATGAAACTTATGCTTTTCGAGATGACCCGACTAGAACACAATTAGAGCCTCACAGGTATGAATGAAAACTCTACGATCCAAAGATCATAAGAATTTTGATCACACCTTTAGTTGTAGAACAAAAGATGAGTTAAGTTAACATAAAAAGCTACGATACCGATATTAATTTGAAAATCTCATAAACGTGAATTCAGTAACACTTCATCTTGGATATTTCACAGCGCTGTGGATTACCATCCTTCGGCAAACAACGAGCAAACTAGATAAATAATGTGTTAGTTGAGTCGCAACGAGGGGGTTAATATTAAATGAAGTCGCGCGGTGAAAGGGTTAGCCACCTTTTAGCTTAATAACGCGACTTCGCACTTTGTCAACTCTATTTTCGGAACTGCGCTCCGTGTTTTGAATAAATTCACCTTCTCTTTCACCTTATACTCGAAACAGCTCTACAATGAACCCTTTGCTTCTCAAAGTTCTATGAAAATTGTTACATTAAAAATGTATATCTTATTTTTTAATTACCCGATACCAAAACATTATAAATTGGTGATCAAATATAATCATTAATTGATTGCAAGTACTAAGGTTAAATATCTGTGTTCAAAGACAAGTTCAGCAGATAACTGCAGAAAATGAACGAATCATTCATTCGTCACAAACAAAAAAACGAATCAATCGTTTCATTCGGTTTTCGTTCCGTTAACTTTCTTCCCTTTATATACTTTTCTTTATAATCAGCTCTGATAAAGTGAGCGAATTCCCAAAATATCCTGCATTTCACCAAAATTGTGCGTTCATATTATAACATTTATTACGACACAATGTCGCAACACGTGTTCATATTAATACAGCTGCAACATAACACAACACTTAATATGAATATAGTTTGAATACTGAGAAAACACACATTCTTTTTACAAGAATATTTTTTCGTCTTACTCTACTTTTCAGAACAAAAGTACAATTTTCTCGGTGAAATTGTTAGGGCGAGAAGAGGCGTTACCGCATTACATCCATTATAATCTTACAGCAATTGTTGTAAAAACAAGTTATGTAGGAGTCTAAAAGTTCAGATTGGCGGTCTACGTGTATACTATTATTGCGAGCAATGATGTTTTTAAATGTAGAAACGCATCTGTGGACAATATATTCATAACCGACGGTGACCACACATCAGCGGGTGGACCGTCTGTCTGTCTGCTAGGCTAAGTATAAAAATAATAATAATAATAAGAGAGTTACATTGTACCCTACTATATCCAACTAACGTAATTAAACTACTAATTCAAACAATATGGACTAATCGTTTTTCCCACAGTCCCATAACCAACGAATACTAAGGAACATAGTCTTATTAACTTCTAACAATTAACTTACTGATACAAATAGTCCTAATAGTATAGACGCGAAGGTACATGGGCGGCAACGACCACTCATAATTTCATTGTTATTATATTGTTAAACGAGGTCCCTTACGGTGACCTTCAATGTGTTTTTGATTACAGCATATTCAATTGTCTGAATTGTCTACAACTAGCGAGACGGGCTTGTTAGGTCTAATTTTAATATTTAATATTAATGCTCTGCGCGAATTAAACGGAGCAATAGGACCAGATTACAATATATTTTCTAAATATTCCACCAAAAACCAATCCGGACGAAAATCTGCAACTTTCATGTAGGTACCTATAGTAAAAGTAATGATATTTGTTCCCTATGTGGTTATTGTGTGATCCATTAAATAAATAAACATTTCTATGAGACATTAAATACGTACCTACTAAACATGACTAACGGTGATGTCAGCATATCATCAAGACATGTATGAGTCTGCGCGTGTATATTGGAATTTGCAATGTTATTAAACCCACCCCCACCCCCTATTATAATCCCCCACAGATAATATCACGGGCACGTATACATGTCGGTTCGATAAAGCTCCATTAGTTCTCAATATCCGGATATACTGCTGTCGGACGTCACAAAGGCCCTATTACCATACAATAGCGGGTTATAGTTAAGATACTACCAACTGTTACTCGGAACCTCTTCATATCAGCCATATTACGATCCACTATTTAAGTTTTATAAATTAAACTAGATCTTATTTTATTTTAATGCAGTCATCGCCTCTTATTTGTTGCAAACATGTTCGTACAGGTCATATGATGGTGTGCTTTTCAACAGCCATAGGTTCGCTATTGACTACAGTATCAGCTAATCGTAAGGGAGGTGTAGTTTAGAATTCAACACGCTTGCTTAGAAAGTGCTTATTAATTTTTGTTTTGAAAATTGTATTATATATGAATCAGGAAAAAACATCGACGAGAAGGGCACTGCATATAAATTCAACGCCTTGTGAAAGACGACAGTGTTGCCATCTCTGTAGATAATACTGTTGCGACTAGACGACTACCTAGTACCTGCATTAAATGATTCTGAAACGGATATTCTAGTTGTAGATAAACCATGCATCACATGATGCGGGATACATTCAAGTCCACATTAATATAAAGTTATTGTAATAATAATAATAATAATAATTAAAATAGTATATTGCAGACAACTTCACATCCGACCATCTGATCCCAAACCAAACACAATATTCGATTACCTTTATCGAGCCCCACTAATTTAGACGCAAATTAAAACAAAGCGGTTAATTTAAAACGTTTGGAGATTTTTAGCAATACTCGTAAAAGCTTTATGGCTCATTGCCAGATTGTAAACAATTCACCATTTAAATTTAAACGTGAACAATAACGAAATGAAAAGGCACCGAATGGAGATACCTATGAATATGTTCAATATGTGTAAATATTACATATAACAATTCTTATCTCCGCATATACTTGTATATATAAGTGGTAGGAACATTCAAATCAATAGAATAAACTGTTAATTGGCTTCAGATGGCTTGGGACAGCCCTCATTGCTATAATTACTTCCATATAAAAAAGTTTAACTGAATTATGAACAAAACATAAATAGGTAAAATAAGTAAATAACTATTCTAACAAAAAAATAAAATAGTATACTAAAGCCAACACTATACACCGAAATATAGCAAGTAATTCCTTCCAATAGCTCAAAGTAAATAAGTTTATTAATAATTAAATGGGTTGCTTTTACGCCGAAGATAAAAAGAGAAACTTACATATTCAAATATTAAACAACGTAGGTCGGCAAACATTAATTGAATCCCCCCAAATAAAACCCCAGCACGCGTCAGTGAACTCGTTAACCGGTAAAGCGTCTGCACGACCGGGGAGATAAACCGTAAACCGGAGATGAGATAGAAGAACATCAATGTCTGGGGACCGAAGCCCGTTTTGGCACATGTGCGATTTTACTATTCAGGTCACCGAGTCGTCTCACTGAAAACGAACAGAGATGACCCTTGCGTACGGAAAGTTTGACCAAAAACAGCAACAAATATGGCAGCAAAATGTAATGATCGTTTGATTCTGACAGTCCTATGTATGTATATATGTATAATGCCAAATCAACTGTTCCAAAAAAATGTCGAGAAGCTAGTCAGTCGGCCAGAGCCGAGTGACTTAAATTTTCGGTTGATATTGACACAGCATACAAATCGAAACCTATAAAGAAAGATAAATCGAAAATAAAATATATAACATCAAGCCTGTGTTTTCATCAACGGGAAGGCAGAGTATATCATCTGTGGTACTTCAAAACTTTCAATATTATATTATATGTACATCCTAAGGGCTAGGGGGAAAGCGTCTAGTTGATGTGCCACCATAGTATAAAATCTCATTCGCACGCGATGTAACAAGCACATATACCTACAATCTACATACATACATATATGGCAGGTAAAGAGCACCGAGTTAGGTATAGTCCATACGTAGAACACAGGGTTGATTGCTGTTTAATTTTCGTAATTGGTGTTGGCACATGTTCCGTATTGGACCTGCGAGAATACTAACAAGAATAATTGCGTCGGCTTTGTACTTACTGTGAACACACGCGCGTATCACACTCCATTTTATAGTATGAGATACGCCGATTACTGATAAACAATATGCGTAGGTACGGTGGGCAAACGTCCCGTATGTAAGTTTGCAATGACGATCATTAAGTCTGTGGTCTATGTCCAGCAGTGGACTAAGACAGACTGATTATGTGATGCTTGCTACAGGTCAAGACTTGTCTACAATAAAATTTGTAGCCCTACTTGCTGCTGTAATAATGTCAAATTTAACAAGTCATTCTAGGCCCAATAGCTCATACATCAATTTAAGGTAGGATACAAATCAACAGAAAATTGGGCAAGGTCACACTAATACATATAATCTGTAACCCAATAAAAAAACAAATATTTCTTATACAATAAGATGTTGTAAGATGAGATGTTGTAGAAACATGACTAAGACTGCACCAGCTGGCTGTATGTAGGCTTTGGACTATAGTGGAA
>DWEE01002589.1:0-11398 GCA_018245755.1 Parelbella macleannani
AATCTTTTATACATATATGTATGTGTAGTATTAAGTGCTACCATATAAAAAGCCTTTTGAGCATTATTCGTATGTCGCCACCGCAGGCACCTTACAGGGTAGGTAGAGAAAACCAATATATCGTTTTCAGAAGGAAAGCGAAATGAGAAATGTTGTACAAAAGAAATATGTGAAAGATGAATTAAAAGAAAAACAACAGTATTAAAAAAATTAAGGGGAGAAAAATCCCGATTAAAATTTTATAGATACACGTTAGACTTTAAATTAAAACAATGATATAGGGTAGTTACAAATTGTTTTCTTTCTCATACTATACATGCATCTAAATATTATTTGTTTTACTTTAAATAAGCATTATTTCTTTACTCTATGCTTCTTTTATGCCTAGTTTTATAAATCTTACATATCTAAGGATAGACTTAAAGGTAATCCCATCAGCGGTAGTTCTGTCATTATCTATATCACAATAGTAGATATCATCATGTACGGATTTCATTTATGCACCAACTGTTTAGCGGCAGATGGCGGTGGTGTCAAAAAATGACAATAATGTTCTGGACGCAGATTATATGTATAAACAATAGTTATGCAATCGAGAAAAATAGTGTTGATTGCAGAACTATTCCAAATCAGTAAAATACAAGTTAGATTACCCTCTATCATGTGATATTTATGTACCAACATCCGAAATAATTGAGTCGGTAGTTAGCCACAAAATTCATTAATTCACAGTACTGGTTCCGCGGCAAAAAAAGCAACAATAATAATAAGTAATAGAAAACTCGATAGATTGGAAACTCAATAGAAAATCGACAGCGAAAGAATCGCCCGCTGCTTCCCCCTTCTAGTCAAATAAATTAACCTCACATAAACCAGTATCATCGTCGCAAAAACTCGGCTCCCCGAACATTTAATCCGGTGATTTCTTACTAATGAAAGATATAGTGACCGTGGCATATAGATTAATTAAATTCGCCTAAAGAAGTCGTCGGGCGAGTTTACGGCCCTAAATCCAGGGAAAGGATTACGGGTCGCTTGTAACAATTTGAAGGTTCCATGATGTCTTCTAAATTAAAGTCTGATCTTTACGATGAAATCTACATGTGAATATAACAGCAAAAGGGACGGAAGATTAACTAAAATGGGTTGAGACCAGTATTCATGATTAGTATTTATTAAAATAGAGTTAAAATATGTCTGCCTTTTTTCGTTTGTAAATCGAAAATGTTCGAAAATGTACAATTTTTTTTATTCCTGTAATCCCTGTAATCCCTTTTTGTTTTCTCTTTGAACACGGTTTTTCTCTCATAATGACAAGATTAAACCCATAGTCTGCTATGGGAAGTTTGCCAACACAAACTTGGGAAAAGCAGGACTTAACTTTTCTTTTTGAGTAGAGACCCGTAAAGCGATAAAAGGGATTGATGATGATGATGATAACAGATATCTACTGGCAACGCATGGGGGAATCCATGATAAATCGCCTGTAGCGAATGTCGACAAAAGAGGAAACCGCCATTTTTCCCTACTGACCGTAATATATTTGGCGGTAATAATAGCACATCCGCAATTAATTTAACATCAGCAATTCAAACTGTTACGGCCATATAATTATCAGCGTATAGAACACTTGATGTCTCAAATTCGGAACAAATTAATCAACGTCATCCTCGTAACGTAACGTTTACGCGAATGTATTTTAGCAATCCTAACAATTCGAGTACGTTTAGCGATGTTCATATAGCTGTGATGGTATAATTAAATAATGTTCTCGTTGCACCGTTTTATACGGTATTTTTTAAACAAAATGCTTTATTCATCCATATTTGTTATTATTTATTAGCCTAGAAGAGACATTGTTTACATTAGATACATTTCATGTCAAATAATTTTACCACTATCAATTTAAAAAGAGATAGTTACACCGTAGATCGCCATACGAATGTAGGAAAATAATTTGCTCGCAATCAATCGCCACCGGTCGTAATCTATCGCCGTCGCCCGCAATCTATCGCCTGCTTTTTACCGCCGCAATAACTCAATACTTAACAATGATATACGACGTAATTTATTGTATTATACAAGTCCATTCATTATCTTGTTATAAGTGAAAAAGTCCGTCTATTGGATTTTTTTTAAAATCTGTCGAATCGATTTGAATTAAATTTAAAATCGATATTTAAGCTACGAAAAACAATATTATTCTTCCCAAAAACAGTTTCTATTTCCCAGAACTCGTCATTTCACAAAAGGCTCTTTTTTATATGTACCGAGAATCCTTATAATTAAAACAGAAAATGTAATGTGTTAATGTTTACTTCCATTAAACAACTGGTCGGTGATATTAAATAATATACACATATGCAGTCGAATATTATCATTATATTATTACGTCAGGATTCGTACAGCGTAGCGTAGTTCTGATGTGCTTCTTGTATATATGTACATATATATATTATTTTTGGTGTCTCTCAGCAATTGCTTCATTGACATCCTTATGTTACTGTATTATGTTGTTATTGCATTGATATCTGTCACTCCGACCTCTCTGCCTTTAACATTTGACACACATGAAACATACCGGGTCCCTATTCTCAAGTATAATCATCTTTTATACCAACGTCTTAATGCATTTGAAGTCAACAGCACGTTCGTTAGAAAGTTATTAAAACGAACTAGCCATAAATAGGTTACAACGGAAAACACTCGGCGGCTATTGTCAACAGTATTGTCTTCAACACCGCCGGCGTGTAAACAGGACGTCCATGGGTTGTGATAGTGCTGGACATGATACTTTATATGCAAATTGGTTTATAAAGCATTGACGTTTTTGAAATACTCTAGTTTTTTAAATATTTTAGATCCCGTAGTGATTTTACATTTTCTTTAGTACCTACGTATTTATGTACCTACTTGAACAGCTGTTTATATCGAAATCCTGCTTTGTTAAACGCTATTTCTGTCCACCCTTAGTTCGGTCGAATTAGACCATAGATTTAGTAACCGTTTCGTTGAAAAATTCAAAAAACCCATGTTTTGGGAACACTAACCTTGAATGTTAAACTTTGCAGACATGGAATCGATGGGGACTTTTTACAATTTCGTTACAATAGAATCCCTAACGTCCATGGAAATTTTCAGCTTTCTGGGAATTTATGCAAAGGTACCTCTATTCTTACAGCTAAATTGCCCGGACTACCTCAACAATGAATGCGATATGTTGAGTGTAGAAATTACATATCTTTGATTAACTTTGTATAAAGACTTGTGTATATAAATGATATTGTAATATTTAACTATTAAATATGTAACAAATTTAACGAAATATTTAATATTATTCAAATAAATTAAATTTTACTACACGTACATTACACGAGTGTTGGCACACCTTGAGAAAGGCCGATGTCCAGCAGTGGAACGGAAAAACCGGACGTGATGAAGATGACACAGATACGTGTCTTTTAACATGAAGATACAAATCAAAACTAGACAAAAATTGTACTATGGATACCAGACGACCGACATAAATATATTACTAAGTTCATACTTATGTACATGATGTACACCCAGACAGAACAAACACTCGCGTTCATCATACAAATATTTGCCGGGCCAGTAGTCTATATGCTAATATAAACCTGTAAAATATAATATACGTATTTGTAAAACAAACGTTGATATAACATAGCAAATATAAAGAGTCAAAGTAATCACAACTTGTTCCCTAAATAATTTATTTGACTGGGGTCGATTTGAAACCAACTAGGAGAATATAGATCAGATTTCAATAAAACAATGTGAATTAGATTGAAATAGGTGAAGATGTCCCGGAATATTTATAATTATCACCCTAATTCTCTACTACACCATTAAAGCATTCTAATATCAATATTATTTAGCCTTAATATTAATAATAGATAATACAAATTAATATTTTTTATCATTATCAATATCAATATTCAAGGCTTCAACTTCTCATGCCCCATAGCCACACTACCCGTAATATTAGCTGAGCAGCTATTCCTAAGTCTGAAGGTATTGTTCCATTGTTCATTAAAACAGCCACTTATAGAAAGATACACAACGAAGATATCTAATCTATTAGAGTTTACCATGGACACAATAGGCGTCCAGCAATCGGGAATATTATAAACATTAGCGATTTATAATAGTGCACTTAACTGATTGAATTCGATACCAATCAGAGATTAACTCGTAACTAGTAATATTGTATAACTGAGCTAAGGGTTATTGGTTATTTAATTTTAAAAAATTATTATGAAAGATTTTTATTCAATATTTATGCCATAATACTGGTTTTAATAATTATCTTGTTTTCACTGTTCAGCTTGGGCCTCTGTGCTATGTTTTAATAATCTAAATACTTTGTGTAAGTTATTCCTTTTCGGTCTTATGATCAGCTTCGATTTGTGGGTGACGTCTAAATTTTGTTATTATTTAGATTACTTACTTTTCTTTGAATACCGTTTATTGTACATACGTGCGTAGCGTACTCAAGCAATGTAGATACACAGATTGGTATGCACAGTACCTCACTCGCATTAACAGATTAGAATCCATTCAACGCAAATTCACAAAACATCTTCCATTTAAGTGCATTAAGCTTGTCAAGGCTTGCGAACATGGGAGTAAAACTTATCATATATCATAGCTTACACATCAGGCTAAGGAATTATGGCTTTTAATGCTACCCTGGAAATCATGGGATATAAATGTAATCAAAATGCTCTTGCAGTTTATCATGAAATATGATTCAGTACGAAGTCCTAATATGTATATTGTATGTTTGTAACAAAAGTTATCGGTCGATAGATACCTAATATATAGAATATAAAACTTTTTTACCATAGTTTTAATTTGCGTAATATTTAAACGATTTCATCATTATCGACTCATTTATCATTCGACTACACGGCACGCTACTTGTTTTAGAGAAGCAACATTTAAAGATATGGTCTACTACGTTGGCCAACTGCGGAATTGTAGATATCAGATGCTTTAGAGAACATTATGGAAAACTACATACTCTAACTATTCTAAATTAATAGTTGCATATATGTAACTATATAAAAATAGCGCGCCAAACTCGAACCCAAGACCTCCTGAATAGGAAGAGAACCTCTAAAACTAAATTCTAAATATAGTATATTAAAATACGTTCCTGTTAATAATAATATTCGTCTATTACTACATGATATTCAGTATAAAATAAAATTACGAAATCACTAAGTTAATTGTAAATTTGATGTTTCCGTTTCCGATCCATATAACGGGATCTGTGATTAAATTGATTTATATGATTTTCAGTAAGCGATTTCAATTTGCCACCTTATTTACGACAAAATTGCGGGATAATTCTATCGAATTAATTTTGATGGATTAGACGGAGAGCGGCGGGGCTCTGGCGGGAGTTTCAGCGATTGAATATTGCTTAATGTTAAGGATATGTTCTTATTAATATAATAATAATAATAATAATAAATGTTAAATGTCAACCAACCAATAATACCAACCCGCACTTATCCAGCGTGGCTGACTGTGGCCTTAACAACTCGTCCAGAAAGTAGACCTATGTCCAACAATGGAACTATAAATTGGTTGAAGATGATAGTGAAGATAATATAGTGACTAGACTTTTCTGCAAAATGATTTTGTAGAAAGTTTATTATTAATTATGACAGTCAAAACCTATTTTTGTTTTACTGAAAGGCAAAGTTTTACAATGAAAACTCTTACTACTGTATGTAATATATTTCGTTTTCCTTTGAACAAATAAGCATTCATACGCTTTCAATATCATAGATAAGGCACTCGTGTTATCTCTGTGAAATTAATAAAATTGATATTTAATTTTAGATTATATGTCAAGGGCGTAGGCAACATACATATATGTACATATATGTGGCCTTATATATTGGGTTAAATATAAAAACAAAAAGTACTATTGTCTCCACATAATCACAAATGCAATCAAAGTCACCCATAGAAGCTATGTATTTCTTTTTATTTAACATAATCCAGCACTGGACCACAAGCCTTGCCTGATGGAAACCAAAAATATGACTTATGGAGCAACATGTTTGCCTAGCAAATACCTATTCACACTACCTTTGAATAGCCCTAGATTGCTACTCAGTAGTAAAACTGAAAGTAGCGATAAATATTCATGCCTACGTTGAGCTACACGCTGCGATTGGGCAGGAACATTTGGAACGTGGGCCTAAGGGATATGGAACCATCAAACAATAATTAGCTGTACGAAAATTCACCTCATATAACATAACACTGTTAACTGACTTGAACTGTTCGCGGCGTGAATTTCAAACGCGACCGGCAAATTAACGAATGAATTATAGACGTATTAAGTGCGCTGGTTGATTACATTATTGTTGCGGTCGTAGCCGTCAGTCGCGGTCGCGTCGGTAATTTAGTGGCGGAACACGCATAGTGTTGTAAGTGATGAGAACGACAATCTTGGAATTTGTCTCGAATTATATGAGCTTGAGTGAAAGAGAGAAAGAGAGAAAGAAATATTGCATGTAAAGGAAACGAGCATTTGGTTTCATTATACAATTCATATTCTGTGGATTCGTTCAACATACTTATTGAGCAAAATTGTTTATGATTTTTGAGCTCGTGTTTTTGTAAGATCACCACCTATTCCATATTGGGACGTCGAAGTAACTGGTGAGAAGCGGGAATGTAGATACTACACTCCACCGCTACCTCTTCAGGTATCACAGGCGTGATGTTACATTTAAATTGTTACAATAATAGAGATACAGAAACAGTTGACATTAATTACTGTATCATTAACTCGCAAGCACATCTCCAATCAGCCTATTTCTGCCTCGCTAATTATGTACAAACGAACTTTTAAGATGTAACTTCGAACGTAACTGTGACAATACAAATGTTAATGACGATAATTATTTCAAATGTCTATTTACATTACCAAAATCGTATTTAAGGATTCATTTACAACTAGTTCGGGTATAACCCAAAGATTGTGCCTACAATTTTGCTAATGTTGGTCCATTCTATACCTACTGTTCGTATATAAATACGGGTAATTGTAAATGGTCAGTTATCAAGAATTTAAATGAAAACAGTTAACTGTGAAAGGCCAATTTCTAAGAACTTAAGCTATTCTCGTAGGATTTAAAAGAATCATTCCGTTCATTCCATTCATTTGACGTATTACAATCGTTTAAAAAAATCTGTATAAATATCTATATGTTAAAATGTACATACCTATGTAGTTTATCAGAAGTTTGGATACAATAACAAAGCCTCTCTTTGAGCCTACTTTGAAGGTAGATGGTCAGTGTAAAAATGTCCGAATTTTTTTTTTTTCCCCAATTATTCCATTTATTCTGTCATTCTAGTCGTTCTGTTCAGCTCATGCATTCACTCACTCCATCGATTCCATTCTTTCCACTCATTTTGTTCATTCTGCTCATTCTATTCCTTCCATTCATTCAAGTCACTCCACTCATTCCATTGATTCCTCTCAAACCATTCATTTAATTAATTACCAACGTGGATTACAGCCAGCTCTTTACCACTTTGCATTGTCACTAAATATATGCAAAATGCATGTCAAATGTCAGCGTAGATCAAATACATGTAGGAATGAACACACGTGGCAGTAAATGGCGCTTACGATTGTGGTTCCGCTAATCTACCCATTCCAACCGCGTATGATGTTGACACGGTAGTGACTCCTCTAGATGTGGCTTACGTTAAATATTTATTTAACGTGTATTCGAACTAATATATGTTGTACCTAATATGCTGTATCCAGTGTCGTTATCAGTTCTACCGTCTTTTTATAATTCCTCAAATGATCATGGGTCTCTCAGAATATATTAAAACACTTAAGACTTAAGCCTTACCATTGTAAGGGTTAAGACTGTAGTATACCAAACTGACTTGCTTCGAATCAACATATATCACATTTAAGTTTTAAGCATCATTATGGTAATGTGCTCAGGTTTTGTCCTGATATTTTTCCTCGTCGTTGTATCGGCTCACATAAATCATAATTCGGAATTTTACGAAAAGGTAGAAATGTTTATTAAAAATCACAATTTTATTAAAAGCAAAGTTTAATAATGGAGTGTAACTTAATAATCGACTCAATTTGCACTTCCCCGATCTGGATATGGTTGATCGCGGCTGCATCGCTAATTCAGTGGTTATGATTGTTATTATGTTACACCAGACACGTTTTAGTGGTTACTGACACATTATTGGCTCACGTTAGATATGCCTACAGCGCGGTTACATCTCGCTAAGTCAGAAGAATGAAATGTATGTATACATATATGTAGTTACGAATGATGCGTTTACAACGGCAGACCATTGTAATTTTATTTATATAAATATTCAAACGAGAGAGAACAAATATCTCAGTGGCAATGTTTATACCTATAACTAACTTCATTCTTAAATATTACTTAGGTAATGCTGACTGACTATCAATTCTATTCCTACAGTGCTGTTGGAATAGGACTGTTTCGCGTACCTGCCTGTTCCTACAAGTGCCTATTCGTTTAACATTCAAAAACTTTTGAAACCCTATGTAACAATCACCAATCTGCCCAAAAGTAACGCAGTGGAGTAAGCTCCAATTAACTGATACGATAGATCTAGTTCCAGCAATGGAATAGTAGAAACCGTGATGATGATGAGAATAAAGAGCGAATGCTTTTCTAGACTTACTAGACCCATTTTGGGGCACGCCCACGCTTACCATCAAGAAGAGCTCCAAAGGTTAATTTATCAAATACATACTAAAATAAGATTTTTTTGTCGTGTTCTGACCAAGATATATGAAATCGCCTCACCAAAGCCGCGACCGACACGCTCGCAATAAACATGGGTAATTCGCAACACTCATATCTCATCTAAAAAGAATTCCCCGAATCGTCTTCCGTGAGCCGTGAAATAACACATTTCGTACTGTCTCTCCGGTATTAATAATATTGGAATTTGATTTGTAGGAATCTTTTTGTACACCGTACATGCTTTATTAGGTTTGTATGGAAAATAAATGCATTTTATTATTTTCTCATTAAGCATTTTCATCGCCTAGGGCAGTCGTAGCCCGCCTCGTCATAGTATGCCACGTTGGCCAAGCGCGAAATTTCATCAGCGTGACAGCCTTGTCTTTTCACTCACAAAAACATACAAGTTCAAAAGATTAATCTTGATAATTTGATGAATGATGATGATTGATGAATGTGGACGAATCATGACAGGTGGGCAAGGATAGGGATATTTGGCACTCCGTGCCCTATGCCTACCATGTAAGGGGCTTTGCGTGAAGATAATTATATAGGTATGTAGGTACGTATTAAACAAGCAATAAAGGTCAAGTAGTAATGACAGAAAAACGTATTCTATGTTTGATAGTCTCGTTTTAGTACATATTTACATACATCGGTTAGGTTAACACTAGGTAATGGTAATTATAAAGTAACAATATTGTCTTTAAACGTTATTTTTCAGGTTTAATATGATTCCTTGCTGATTTGTGTTCAGCTGAGTTAGGGACGCCCATTAATTCAATTATTTTTAAATTCTGAATTTCAACCATTAGGTCCAACCCGTTGTTCTTCGTTGAATATGAATCTCGCAACGAGATTTTGTTAAGAAATTAATTTTAACCACTTCATGCTACATTGTATGATAAAAGAGATGCAGGCTGGACACATTTATAGATTGGAGTTTAGTGCGTAGTTAGCAAATTTAATTGTGAGATGTCCCAAAGTACATTTAATTATGTTAACAGAATGTTCCATAGTAATTCTGATATATCAACTAAAAAATAAAACAACCAATGTTATAGCATATCTGGCTGGATGAAAACGTGTAAACAGAAAATTGCTCTCAATTTTTTTAAGAAAACAACGCAATCACGACGTGTCGCGAGCCAGCATAATGAATGCATAGTCGCACACGCGATGCATCCAAAAATACGTATGTGTTAGTGTGTTCTTCATTTCAAAACTTTGCTCCCCGCAAAGAATTATAAATTAAATTAAATTAAATTTACTATTTCTTGAGGAATCGACCTAAAAACTATCAGATTGTCTACTAGACGAAATATTCAAAATTCAACGATTTGGAAACATATACAGTTATATAAATTCCCAGTACTGCAACTCATTTTGAATTGTTTGCATGCATATTACTGAGAATTAAATTGGAGCGAGAATACAAAGTAGCTCATTTGTGTCGAGCGATTCTTTTGGCAGCCGGGAATTGTCTGTTGCGGAATTTTTATTATAAGAGTTGGCGTGCGCGTTTTGGTAGGAAATGCGATTCAATATTTAAAAATTAATTAGATCAACGAAAAATTACCAAAAAAATTCTACGAAGATATTATTGTACGTATTTAATAACCGACGACTGAAGAATTGCAGTCTATTGTATGGCTATGGTTAAATATGGATCATATTTTCAAATTGTTCTTATTAGTCAAACATATTTTAAATTTAAAAAGGTGACATTTATCATTTAATCGTTTTAAGATACGAAACTGAAAATATAGCGGCAGACATTTTTAACGATTCTAATTATCGCTTACTACAGTTTTAACCCCTATATTTTAGGAATATTTGTTTTAAATAACTTTCATTGAAGTACACTCTATTTATAGATAAGTGTTGCACAAAAAATAAATACTTACTTAATAGACTAAGTATACATTATATAACTAACTACATACTCATGGAAGAATAAACAATTAGGTACACATAATGCCCTAAAATGCATCTGCATCAAAAGTAAATAAAAATTAATAACCCCAAACACACAACAATCACACGAAACTGTTAAAAACTCGTAAAACTGCATTATCACTTTCCGTTTTCTAGGGGATTATCAAGAACAAGAAGTTGTGCCGTTGTAGCCAACCCATTAACAAAACGGAAGCCATTAAAGTTTTTCCCTCCATTTTCCCGCGCTAATTCCACGTTCGAATAAATCTGCCGTTCGAAATATTCATACCGTGTGAACAATTATTAAACATTTATTAAGTTTCATTCTCATTAACGGATACTAAGACTATTTATTTTATGTGTTATGTCCTATAAAAAATTTTGACCCAAACTTTATATTTTACTCGGTGTTGCCACACCGAAACGAAACTAATGCGCTGAATATTTTTATCATTCAGTGCAATATTTGAAAAAATTCTCTTTTAAGCGAAGAGAGTAGCAGGCGAAAATAACATTCTGTTAAGTAAACAAAAAAAATCCTACTGAACTACAATACCAACACCAAAGTATCATTCGTTGCCATAAAGAATTTATAAATAAAAAAAAAAAACATTGATGATTCTTTAAATAACATAACGTTTATAACA
>DWEE01002590.1:0-11393 GCA_018245755.1 Parelbella macleannani
CCCCTTCGTGGATTATAGGCGTTGAGTTGCATTTTTGTGAATATAATATAAGGAACTTAATAATTATACACAACTGTGTTTGGTTGATAGTTTCATGATTAGGAAAGTATCAGTGACCAATTTGGAATACGACAGATATTGAGTAGTTGCCTTAGCGCTTCAACTTATACTGGCAGAGTAATATTTAGTAAACATCTCCTTACCAACTTGTAGTAGATAATAGTCATATTTAAAACAACTGCCAATTGGAGCCTCTGACATTAACTATTTAATCAGTCAAAACTATCAAACCGGTAATAATCTTCGCTATAGATAATTATGTATTTGCTCACCGCTTTCTAAATGATATAAGAGAAAATAAGTAAAAGTAAAAACCAAACACTAAATAGAGATATCATTTCTACAAATATTTGTTAAGTTTACAAAACAACCTGCCGTTAATAAACATTTGCTTAAAATTATTTTTTATCGGTATAATATTACAATGAATTCGCAACATTTTTTCAACTTCGTTATCAATTTGTACAGACTGAGCTATCTATAAACACAAATTGGAATCCGGGCCGCGCCCGTCACCCCTTGTTTTACGATTAAACTCCACTTCAAAGTAATCGAATGATCTTTATTCGGGGATTCTGTACCGGCATAGGCGCTTGTTGCACTGGAAATGTCTTAATATCCTATTATTTACTCCTTGTTGAAGAATTCATAAATGTTGGACTTTAGAATGTATTCCGTCATCTACTAAGAGTTTGGATTTGTAACTTTTCTCTTTTTTACTGCTTTCGAGATCGCTTGATCATCAGAGAAAGAGGAAGTGACATAGTAGTTATTAGGAACTAATGAGATTAGTAAACCATCGGAATAGAGAATAAAAGCATTCAATGAGTGTTAGACCAGTAAATGTATGGTTTAATTTCTGTTAGTTCTTCTACCTGTGTGTAAGCGAAGCCCTTTTCAGGTTCTTTGTGGGCGATTCTGTCAGATAATCTTCTCGGTCTAAAAATAATTGCAACGAATTTTCTTTATAACGAGCTTTAAATTAACGACGTTCTAAACTTCCGTTGAAGAGGACCGAGAGGATTCGATATTTTTTTTGCTCGACTAACTCGAAACACAATGACTGTCTTAAAAAAAATCACGTTAATTTTATGGACATAAACGCAAATCTACTTGACTGGTATGTTTTTATGTCATAACTTTTGCTGTTTGGGATGATCATAGACTGAATGAGACCATGCTAAGATTATAAATCCGAAAATAACTCTGTCTGCCTGCCTGTTACATTTTCACGTCGGAACTGAAGAGCTAATTTCGTTGAAATTTGGTGCGCAGCTTATAGCTTGAAAATTGGATGGATTTTTTTTCATTTTATATCTACCTTAATATTTTTATATTTTTAATATTCTTCAAGGGTTGACTTTCAGAGATTGCTTCTAGGTTTCAAGTTCCCATTTTATTAGGCCTAGTTTTTATTTTACAATAAAGAAAACTTAAATAAAGTATACAGTTTTCTAAATCAATATCTAAAACACTATAGTAGGAGATGAAATATTTGCTTCTCGAATAAGTTTACAAGCGAATTTACAAGCGAATCGAATAAGTTTACCCAACGGAAAGGTAAGGTACATGGAACCCTTTTATAGATTAGGACAGACCATGAAATTTAAAGCTTACAAACGCATCACATGAAAATTTAAGATGAATAGATTGTCACTGGCTCCTTTTATCCAACGAGGGTACGTTTTTGCAACGTCAAGTGCGACGCCGTATGATAAAATATGACGCGACAAAAACTGAATTAATGGATGCAGACGACTGTTTTATTAATTACGTACAGTTCTGTATCGCTCCAGTCGGATCTTTTTTCTTTTTGCTCAATTTCCGACCGCTATTTTTAAAATCTCGACAGTGGCGATATAATTATCTAAATTGGTATCATCTTTTTGCGCTGGCACAAATGCGATGCTTGCTGAAGCTCAAGTACAATACTGGTTTGTTTTGACGAATTTATGCTGATTATATTATTCAGGGATAGACTGATTCTAACCCTTCTCAATTTGAGAGTAGCCCCTTGTCTAACAGAGAAACGATAAAAAGGTTGATGTTGATTATGATCTAGATATTATTCGACATGTACCCGTAATAGAAATAATACAACATGAAGAAATTGCAAGCACATTAAGTTCCTAACTATTTTCTACCCATTCACTGGATTCTAACAAGTGATGTTTAATTGAATGAATAAGTGTGATGTTCGGACTACTTCACTTTCATTAGTATAATTTAAAAGTATTGATATACAATTGGATTGTTATAATTATGTTTGTCAAGATCTATGTATCTGTACATAAGAACACATTAAGCAAACAAATGTATATTACGGCTAAAACATCTCAAAAAATAACCCTAGAGTGTTTTTAAACCAAGTTGACATCTCTGTGAGTTGCTTACATAACAATGTCCTGTTGGGATTTTTTTTGGTTTAATAAACGGAACATTGGAGACATATCGCATTAAGTGCTCAGTACAACACTTAGTTCAAATAAGAATAGAGTTAATGATTTGGTTCAGAGAGTTAACTTATGTGTAACTCCTTACGATTAGTTTAGGACCTCTTTCATATATGTTTTAATATTAATAATCATGTCATACGAAACAGTTCTTGGCTATCAAATTAATTAGTCCGCTAATGATTTATGGGTTCAGATAATCGAAAAATTACACGGGCCGATTAATCCACGGGACACAGGAACATTGTGTGGCGACACGCGGTTATTAATTATGAACGTTAATATAAAAACGTCAAAAACTGCAGGCCATTCATTTTACGTGTCATTTAGCTCTCCAACTGTACGATGCCGTTTCGTGATCGTTGTCGGAGCTATTCTAGTGATCGCTTTAATTATTAACTCACTTCGTACTTTTTTCGGTTCGGTTAAACGATATTTTATGTTATTGCTAAAATGAAAAGAATAGCTGTTTTTAATACCGGTGTAGTTTAGTTACATTTTCGTTTAAATAAAAAGAATTATTTTACATACATATGTATGTACATACATATTAGAGTTTAATTTCATACCACATGTAAAAGTCAATTAATATTTATAAAAACTGAATATGAAAAATTCTGATAGCCTCATTTCAATTTATTTATTTTATTTAAGCTTAACAAGACAATAAAAAATTAAGTTTAATACCTACTACCATACCAATGATAAATATTTCTAGCATAAGTGTTATACACGACGTCAATTCATTATTCGTCTATAATTCACAAAAACCATTTTGAAACTTTCCATTCATTTTAAAGAATAGGTCCAGAAACGTCATCCTGTGATTCAGTGGCCTGCGCTTAAGGCTTATCTCAGAGTCTATACTGAAGTAATACCAGTTAGATTCCGTAATTGGTTCCCAATTCACCGGCAATAACTCTGTCCTCTCGGGTGTTGGGTCACTGTAACAGAATTAACTTGTCATTATTAGAGTCTTTTGTAATTGTACATTTCAACTTCCACTACAAAATCAATTTTGTTATTAACTAGAATAGTAGTTAATATTGGATATGTAGGAATAATCGAAATTGTTTTAATACATTTGAGAGAACAATTACAAACTTATAGATTTCGTTGTAGTTGTGGAGTATATGGCAGTTTCAGAGTATATAATAGTGTTGTAATGTACCTTGTATGATTATGGAGTTGTAGAATGTGTTGCAGAGCTGCAGAGTGTGATAAAAAGCAGGTGATAGAATTCCGGAGTGCATTGTGTAACGACGGTTGCAAATAACAGCAACAATTCGCTTACCCATATTTAGCAAAGTTCGTCCACATCGTTGTCATTCTGTCAATAACTAGTTGATCTTCCGGTATTGGTGTTTCATTGAGTATTTCTAAATCAAATAAATAACCTAGTTCATCTGCGTGAACAGCACCACCAACTGTCACATTGTTTTGTTTTTTATAAAAGTTTCTTTCACTATCATATGAAAAAACATATTCGTATATTTTCTTTGCACCGTTTGACATATACTGAGCTATCCGTCGCTGCGTTGGATGAATGTACGTAAAATCTGAATCAAAATCCGCTATCTCTTGTTTAACATGTTCATCTAATACGTGATCTCCGATATAAAATGTTCTTACCAACTTTGTTAAATCTGCTAGCTCTTTCTCATCAAACGTAAAATAATTCTTAAGTAATCCACCAAAAAAGTCAATACCCTTGTAATAACTGTCATCTTTAGAAACATGATCAAAATATCTTTCGTTATTATTGAAGCCCATTAAAATAGGTGTTGTTTTAACTTTCTGCACTTTTCTATTGATAGTGTAATCAGTAACAAATACATCTGCGGTCTCCGTATTATTTTCGACGCATGCTTGAAACGTAATTCCAAAATCAAACGCAGTAGTGACAAGTAATTTGGGATCTACCGTTTTCATAAATGTCACTGCTTGTCTGAAATCATCTGTTTCAAATCCTAACCCTTTAGCTATAACAATTGGTAATTCTGTATTTGTCTCACCAACACCAGGTGGACTTAATGAGTTACCGCTCTGTAGAATAGCTTTGTGGAAAAGATTATCATCATCTGCCATCAGATGAAAGTCTACAGATCGACCACCAGCACTTTCACCGAAAATTGTTATATTGTCAGAATTTCCTCCAAATGCTTTTATGTTATTTTTTATCCATCTCAAGGCTATTAACTGATCTTTAAGACCTTGATTACCAGGAATTTCGGGGGTGCCTAGGCACATAAAGCCATATGCTCCTGGACGGTAGTTAAAAGTAACCAGAATGACATCGTGTTTAACTAGGAACTTTGGGCCATATTGGTATCTCCCTCCAAAACCTCTATAAAATCCCCCACCATGGATAAAAATCATCACTGGTAAGAGGTTTTCGCTAGTGGCACTATCAGGTACGTGGATATTTAAAATTAAACAGTCCAAGGAGCCGGTACCAGCTTTGATGGTATTATCGAATTGCGGACATTTCGCTGTGTCATCGTACGCTTCAAACGTCTCATTGAACGATGGGTATGGAGTTGAAAGCTATAAGTAATTTGAAATTATTAGAAACGTATTATATCTAAAATAAATCCTTAACTAAAAAATACAAAATGTAACTTAATGATAATGTGATATACATATTATATGGTTGCCACGTTAGTCGAGTGGTTGCAAGCGCGACTGCCAATCGGGTGGTCCTGGTTTCGAATCCCGGGTCGGGTACTATTGGACTTTTCTAATTTATAATTTCTAGTAGTGACTCGGAGTCTGGATTTGTGCCCAGTGTATGGCAATAGGCTGACCACGAGTGCAATAGACTCCTCTGCTAACTGTTTCGGGGATTACAACCGTGATGTTCAGCGATATACTTGTATATGCGTAACGTAATCGATGCTGTAGTCTCAGTAGTTTTCAAAAGAAAATACACTATTATAATTCGGTGGTATAATTAAAATATGCTACATTTATGTAGCATCCGTACTTGATGAAGAGTTATTAGTAAGATTTAATCCATACAAATCTAAAGTAAGGTAACAAAGGGCTAATACCAATAAATCATCCCTATTCTGAAATTAATTGGGTATATTTTTGTAATTAATGGCAAGGGATGTTGTAGAGACGTGGGGTTGCGGCCAGTGAAGAACTCTTAAAACCCCTCATCCTGTGAATTCGAGTGCGCATTAAAAGGGTTAAAATAAATATGTAGTATAAATATGAATATACTTATGAGCCCTTGTATATTGAAATGTGTGTATACGTATATATACAAACATATGTCTATGTAATTGGAAAAAGTCCTCAAATATTGCAAAACATGTAGATTTTAAATATTTTCTTCTTCAATTGATCGATTTGGTATGTACTCGTATTAAGATTTTATCGAATTCCATACATTTAGATTATAGGGAAATTTGACTGTTAGGATACATAGAACGTTTTCTATTTTTAAGCAGAAACGTAGGGGATGCGAGATATTTTTACAATATTTCTTTGTTAGAATATAATATATACATAATATGTACCTACATTTATTTGGAGACGGATTCTTTGATTTAACAAATAATTTATAGGTAATATGTAATAATTCCTTAAATCGTGTTAATTTCCATGAAAATTATACTATGAAATCTGAATAGTTCCAGACATTAGGGAGCTTTTCACGGTCCTAAGCTGCCTAAAGTTGAACTAAAACTTATAACTAGAACCACAAATTACCAAGGATGTTAGGGCTTTCCCTATTTCAATGCACACCAAACAAAGTGATCGTAACATCAATACACAAAAACACATCCTTTGAAATGTAATGTTTAGTTGCTGAAACAACTTTCAGGTAGGAAACTAACTACCCAGTAGCGACAAAACAAACGGTCCTAAGCAATCAAACTCGAGATAAGACAAATACACTTGTTTCAGAGGGAGTTGCAATAGCGATACCTCGTTTTGATGTTGACTTTTTTGTAACTAGTGAATATTTTGCTGTAATTAGCTACAATATTACAACAGTCTCTTACCAGCAGTATTACTTACATTACTATGTCCAACCGGTAGGTCTAGAGTTTGTTCAATGTATGTATGTATGTATCTAATGTTCTTTATTAGTTTCCTAGCTACCGTACCAGAGGCTCCGCCCAATTTGGGATCAGATGGCCGTGAAGACATGTAAATATATTTTTAACGATAATATCACTATTTCAAATAGTTCTTACCAAAGGCAATTTGTAGTTATGTTCCTTGATTTAGATTGCATTCGTTTTTACTACTAAAGTTGTTGCAAGAACCTATTATCAAAGCATTTCGTGTGTACTTCAATAAAACTTTTTTCAAAAAGAACCTAATATGCTTACGCTTAAAGACGCGCGCCGTGCTTGATTTCTAAAAAGGTATCCATCTCCCATGGTAAAGACCAACAGACGGAGATAAACTTATATGTGTGATAATCCTACAATAGGATATGTTTCGTGTCGATTACTGTTAGATACAAATGGTATCAAAGTTGTGTTGTGAGCTAAAAATAAAGTCATTTGCATTTTTGTTTTCCTTTACACTATAATTATATACAAAATATTCACAAATATTACGCATGACGCATGATCATCACTGTTTGACGCGGGTCTCCAGTCAGAATGAAAAGGGTTTAGATCATATTCTGCCACACCTGACAAGTGCTTTGGCAGATATGTTACAGAATAATTCAATATTATACAAGGTAATGACCTGATTTTTCAATAATTGTACTCAAACATGCTGAACATATTTTGGTAATTGTTCGTATTCCAATATTATGCTTGTTGGCTAGTTCTGGCAACAATTTGCAATTTGGAATGTAGCCGATAACTGCTTTGGTTACAGTACGTTATTAAAATATTCTGTCGTGTGGTACAGTTTTGAGAATTTACAAGCAAAACAAATATATTTTGAGTATAAATTAAATAATATTCAATTTTATTATTTAGTTCGCTAGGCTCTAGGTACTCTATTTGTCCCCATTGCGCTGGAACTTTCGGGTTTATTAATAAATTGGTGCAAAAGACCTCATGGAATGCCTATAATACCGTGGAGTCTGGGGGTCACCTGGCATGGAACTTAAATAGTGTCGACACATTTTTTAGGACGTCAGCAATACCTACTGGTACGTATGCTGGAGCTGATGCAGACTGCGCTCAAAGTCCCTATTATCCTAAATATTGTAATCTGATTAACAATTACCTGTTTAATCACGGCGCGAGCAATGAAGACAATGAGGCCGTGGTTTTCTGACACGAATGTTAGAAATATCGTACAAGCTTGTTCTTGTCTCTGGGGACTGAAAGGCTGGCAATTATTTCGCACAGAGGTTCAGTCTAATAATTTAGCGGGGTAAAGCTGCCTATGTTTCGGAAACCTTGCCTCACAGGGACAATGTAGATAAAGGTTTTTTTTTATAAATTTGTTTTTTATTTATTATCAAAATTCATATAACCACATACTCATAAGACCGTAAATGATATTATAAACTTACCCCAAAAGGGTTGTCCTTGTTCACTTCAGCATATGGTATACCCAGGAACATTGAATAGTTGCCATCGGCAGCTTTCAGACCTTTTATCAAACCCACGTTTGTTTCCACTAAAGGATCTACACAACTCACGTCGTGTAGAATCAGCAGAAACAATATTTTCACTGGGAACTTTTTCAAATTTTCCATTTTCATTTATTGTTTCTTTCCTTCAACTGTATCCGTGTATTTAACTATGCCGTCATTTTAAAAAAAAATATTGTATCATTCATAATATAAAAACATGCTACAAAAAATCTTAATTTTTTCAAATAATTATTACCTCCATCATTTTAATCTGCATGCATATTAGACCAAACCGTTATGTGTTATCATTTCCAATAAAATTTAATGACTATACTGAACAATTCTCTCCTCCAATATGAAATAAGTCACGTATTCTTTATTGCTAAATAGATTTTTTATTGCTAACTGTTTTATTATATCTGTTCGAAGCGAGACATCCCAATATATATTTTATTAGCGACGGTACTCCCTTCTATCTGTATGAAAATTCACGTGCCATAAAACTGTAAGGGCCTATAAATGATCGACAGCTGGAGCGCCTACGTCCATATCATTTCATTCGAGACTGTAGAGATTGTAGCCTCGATTTCATAGAATGCGAATGTTGACGAATGTAGGTGCACAGAAAGACCAAAACCGACACTCACCTATCTTGACCACGTGCGTCAGATATTAGCCGATGAGGACGTCAGAGATCGCGAATATCGGCATGCGACCTTGAAGAGAATGTGTAAAAATAGCGATAATTTGTACGCCTACAAAGTTATGATTTGTCCGCTGATAAAAGGTATGTCACCTCTTAATAATATCTTAAGAATACTAGTTATTGAATAACTCACATTCGAAGGCCTTTTCCTTCGATATCATTAGAGGTTTGGCGGATCGTAAGGCAATAGCGGACACTTTTAACTGCTGCCTGCCGCTTTAGATGCACAGAAAAAACCCAGGTAATGAAATATTAAAAAACAGATCAAATGAATATAACAACATGAGTGGAGCATACAAAGCACATATCTAAAAAGGTCACTCGCTGTAATCTCACTCTCATTTTTATCTCATTCACTGTCCCATCTGAATATTATATTTCCGTTGCGTTTATTTGCCCAACAAGTTAATTAAATTTGAAACTCACTCTAATTCGTAGCTCTCGTCACAAAGATTATTACTGTTATGAGTACCGCACAAAATATGTTACTGCATATTTATTAATCCTTAACAATTTCTGTCAAAATTTGTTTACACTCATAAACTCTCGATACAAAATATGTGGTTAGAATACTGCAACGTAATATTAACCGAATGCGCGACTGGAGTTATGTACTTGCAATATCATATTCGTAGTTACAGCAAATATATTTTTATCTTAAACGTTTTTCAGATACATTTCGTACTTTATCATAATCTGCATAGGATAGGATATAATAATAAACAAATTTATTCAGTCACAGACTGATAAGAACCGATCGGTAACCTTGGAATGTCAATCTCGAAAGCGAAATTTTGTAGATAGACTGACTCTATATTCATACATGTGTACACATGTGATGTGGATTTCGCAATTGAATAATGAAATCAGAAGAAGTATTGGACGGCTGGCCATTAATGTTAGTTGTTTATCTAAACAACTCTTCAAAATCGCAATAATTATAAAATAAACAATAATGGATGCTATAGCACTTATTAAATTATTTAAAATAACTAACCCAAATATACACGAATGGATGACTATAATACATATTATACTGATATTTATTCTGTGTATATCTTGTACGTACAGTACTGTGTATTTATACACTTTGTAATTTTGAATTTAATATTTCCACATAAGGAAGTAGATAATTAGAAAAAACGGTTATAAAAACAAACAAAAAGGTTTGTTTATTAAATTGAAAAATCACACGTTTTAAGATAAAAATAAAGTAACAAAATTTTTACATGAAGAATACCGTCATACCGTCAAACCTCTCAATATATAGACCCGTATTTCAACAGTGGAATGACAAATGGGTCGATTATTAATACCGTCATCATCAACTAATTCTAATATAATACACCCTAAACTATCAACAGCGTGTTGTTTGTAAAGCAGGTGCTATAATTTAATTTGTACCTGAACTTCAGCTACAGGAACGCCACGAAAATTATTAAAACAGGAGCAACCACTCCATTTTGGCGACCCCGAAAGCCTTTACTGAATTAATTTAATAACTTGCAAGGACTAAGCGCCGGTTCAGGTGCAAACAAGAGCGAACTTCCTCCGATAGACATCAATTACAAGGGATTTTGAAGCTTATTGTCCCCACCAGAATTAATAACGTTGCTCACTTTTTGTTTGCTCCTTATTAGGTCCAGAACTCAAATTTATGTCGCGGATTTATTGCTCGGGGGAAATTTACGATGGCAGAAAAGCTGTTTAATTTTATGCGAGTTATGACTTTAATGACCAGTTTGTCTTGTAGCTTGTTACGGCGGGACCGACGACGACGGTGCAATGTTTGTTATTTTCCAATCGATTACAGTAAATCGATTTTCATCAATCGTTGCCGTGAATCGATTCTGAATTAGTTTTACCATGAATCGATTTTCATTTATCGATACCGGAAATCAATAGAGATGTCGTCGGACTTTAATGTTAATTATATCAATATCGATTCGCACTAATCGCACTTTGCGTTTGCTTGTAATCAAGTATGTAATGTGTCATGTTTATTTTTTGTAACTTAAAAGCAATTTCGCGAATGTGAAGCGTTGCTCTTATAATGTAATCTGCGCCAGAACTTTCCGAAAAACGCCATATTATATCAGTACATGACATTTGTTTTTACTATAATGAGGAACTTACACGCAATGACACCAAATGGAGAGACATATTGCATGCAGTTTTATCTCATATTTTACATGTAACAATCGCTTTGCTGACCATAACTCTACTTTGTATTAATATAAATAGCTAAGCAGAATACATTCAATGACAGAAAAGTTTGTTCTATTGAATTTACATTCTTCTATATATTTATATTTCAAAAGACTTGATTGTTAGACTGCTGACTTGATGGGGAGGTCTTGAGTTCGACCCCAGGGCGGGAACTATAGATATGTGCCTATTTTTTTGAAGAGATATAAATGTAATGTTACAGTTTTGGTATTAGAAGTAGGTATACACTTTTATATGCCTTGGTCAATGTCAGTAGATATCATTGTTATATGTATAATCCATAATTGCCTTATGCCACACTCGTCGGGCCTGCCACTAACCTTCATATTGCTTATTAAATCAACACCATGATATTAAGTTGACAAATGATGACGTCTGT
>DWEE01002591.1:0-11387 GCA_018245755.1 Parelbella macleannani
ATTAGATTAATTGAATGTAAAATATACGTAGTTTAAATAAATACTATTAAAGAGTGAAAGCGGTGCACTTATGCATAAAGTTAAAGAATTCGAAGAAATAGAATAAAAGAATCAAAAAACAAGAGCGAAAGAAACAAGTATTTAGTTGATCAAGGTAATTTTGGAGCTAGTAATTTAGTTCTTACAATGTCCCCTAAGTTCTGAAAAAGATTCAGTAGCGCCAAGGCAATATTTTAGTCGGTAACAGCTATTAAAGATACCTTAAAAAAGATAAATCACTTTAATGGACCATTTTCATCTTACTAGTAAGTTTTAGTTAGGTGAGGTCATCAGAAATTAACGAATTGGAGCCTTTTACAGGCCTACGTCATCTTTTATAGCCTATGTAATATTTTGTAAGTACCTTTCGTATAATATTTGTGAGTCGAAATAATTTTCCATTGAAATATTGTAGTACTGGGTATCTTGGTCGTGTAGATTTTAGTCTTCCATTAAGGAGGTCTGAGATCCAAATGGCACGCAACTTTTATTTTAGGAAGTTTTGTAAGTAAAGAAACACATCGCATGAAACGGATGATTTCGGAGTTATCCGTTTCATGCGGTTTCGAGAGTTCTTCGTAATATTCTTCGTAATAAAGGAACAATCAACGCATACGTACCCAATGTGCAAGGTGACGTTGATGATAAGTAATTTAATATAAGAAAAATTGTATAATGTACCGATGGGCTTACAGACGAGCTAAAAATAGTACCTAAACGAGAAAACAGTTTTAATATTTATATTTTGATTACAACAATGAATACTGTGTATTGAGATTTTTAAAATATTATAATACATTCTAAGTATTCGAGAAAGGTGTGCATGGGTTGATAGAATTAAATGAAAGAAGAGTTGTTTTCATACGCGGGTCATCACATAATGTTTGATATTTTTTACGCAGGCTTATGGAAAGTGTTTATAAATCGAACTCTGTTTGGCGTGGAATGCTGCTCGGTATATATTTAAACAATGTTATATAACATTACGTTGTAAATCTAATGTTGACATCTTGCTATTAAATGTCTCGTGAGTGTTGTTTATATACGAGTACATGATTATACAATATACGTATATACCGGCTTAATTCATGTGTATTTTTCGGGATAGTCTAACTACTTTCAAACCTATATGAGATTCTTCTTTACGAGCTCTCGCCGATTCCAGCGAGATCGCGGGGCCGACTGATGTTAAGATCTTGACGTTTGGACATGTATTACTTCATAAAGGCGGTTATTGACTGTTATAATCTAAGGCCTTTACGTTAGTCAATTAGAATATATTGGTAAGATCTACCTCCTTCAGTTTTCATTTCTTTCATGAGCATATAAACGGTTATTATGTTGCGTATAGGATTTGTGCTAACCTTCAAATGTCATTGACATTTCGCCGGCTAAAAAATCGTCTTTAACATGTTATAAACGAAGCAAAGTCATTGTTATCAGTCTGTATGACTCTATTGATGGACAAAGAACTCGTTTAATCACCGCCATACTCGTATATATTCAAAACCTGACTAAGTACTAATTTCCACAACCTCACGCCGGATTCACGATAAATGCTTTCATCTACACTTCAAATGCAAATATGTCGTAATTTCTGACATAGCAATATACTTGTGCTCGAGTCAGTCTAATTGATTCAACTCAGACCTTACGAATAATCAAATTTGCTGCTGTCTTAAAAATATGAACTATCAGCACGTTCATCTATAATAATAGAAGATGACAGGCGTAGAATTATTATAAAGTTAAATTTCACAGAGAATGAAACAAGCAAAGAAAAACATGAGAGTTACTAGAATTTTTAAACATTTTATAAATCGTTTAAAATGCTAAAATATTCAGACATTATACGATGCACTGCATAAAACCGCATTAGCATAGTCTGTTTAAGCAATGGTAGACTGCATTATCTAGTGTACATTTATTTTGTATTTATTTTAAAATACGACGCAATGCAATGCACGCAATTTAAATGCAGAAGTTTTGCTGAAGGTCTAAGTTGCAAAGATACAGAAGTCTCTCAACCGGGTAATGTTTCCAGGACTTATGGGTCGTCTAACTAGTTTACATCCGTTAGCTTCAGGCCATCCGCTATTTCCAATGTAAGGAAAAGTATATACTAAGCGTGTACTAAGCGTGTATATTCTAAGCGTGTACATATAATTAGAAGAATTACTGGGTATGGACTGACAGACAAACGGCTATATCATCATTATTATCACCATTAAAGATTTTATCGTTTCATTGATGGACACGGATCTCGATGCTAAGATATATTTAAAACGCGTATGTTTTGTAAAGACGTGCATGACACGATTTGAATCCTGGACCGTTGGGATTAAATTCTAAACCACTAGCCTATCACTGTTTGTTCAATACCAATACAATATGTATATTCAAATTATGCTTAATCTGTAATGAACTCGCAATTTCCCTGTTGAGTTATATCAAGGTTTATTTCTATGTATATTTCTCAAGATCCTTTGAACTCTGATAAAGTCTAGTCTAGAGTTATTGATGGAAGGCTTACAAGAGATTGCTCTTATGAAAATAATTCCGCGGAATATCGTTTCAATATAAATAAGAAACCGCGTCTTAAGCGTATTTCAAAATTAACATTTCAGTGCCGCTAAGGGATTGCCCTCAATAAATGTTTTTCCAGGCGAGCAACCACTGACATTCAAAATTCATGTCTTATAGCGATTTCCTAAAGGTATTATTTTCTTATGAATCTAGTTGCTGTTGTTCAATACGGCGTATAATTAGCTAATATCGGGTATTATATATGTGAATTGAGACAAGCTTTTGTCTTGAGTTTTTCCACAAAAACTAGAGTTTGCAACCACTCCACCAACGAGACAGTCATCGTACTTATTTACAACCCCGTCGAGGATTACAGGCTTGATGTTACGGAGTGGAAGATTGAATTCTAAGCCACAAAACTATCTCAGCAACTACTCGTTCAATTACATTCGGTCATTAAATTCTTTGCCTCGTTACTTTGATAAAAATGCTCTCCAATTTGGGTCGTGTCATATCGGGTCACGTTACTCAGACATCTCAAACTTCAATTTGAACGCGACGAGGGGTAATATAACCTGTTCTATCAGAATGCTAGCAGATACAAAATTACGCGATAGCTACTGATTTTTTACTTTTACGATATCTGATTTTGTTAATTTGGGAAAAATGATAACCATAAACATTTACATTGTATTTGGATACTTTTTGGCGTGTTGATGTTGCCATTATTGTGAAACGACTAGCCAATCAGCGTTAATGATTTTTTGTTTAGTGTGCGCTTTTGGGGCATATAGCTACATAGTATACGAAGTAGTATATACAATATATACGAAGCGTGCTAATTTAGGTCTCGAGGGAATCGATTCGGGTGCAACATAGATTGGTCCTGGATGAAACTTTCGATTTTTAAATTACCGTTCTCGTATAAATTTGTGCTAAAATCTGCATGTTATTGATTAATTATACAGTTTTTTTATTATCCCCGATTGCCATCTTCAACCCGCATGCCCAGCTTGGGGATTATGGCCCAAATGGGGCCAGCTATTGATAATACGTTACTAATATTATGTTGCTGATTTTCAACCTTACTAATATTATACATAAATGCGAAAACGATTCTTTCCTGTCTAGCAGTAGACATCATCACCACCATCATCATTCTCATCATCATCAACAACGACCCTATTATCGTTCCACTACATCCCCTCAGAATAAGAAGGATAAAGCCATAGGTCTGCAAAGCTGGGGAACTGCAGATTGGCAGACTTCATATATCTCAAAGAACGATAACTAAAATTCAAGAAAAATACAGTGAGATATCCTATTCTAACTACGTTTTCCTTAAAAGTTACAGCAATAATATTTAATCTCAATAGAGAAGTGAACATGTAGACCGTTTCAATAACAAAGTTTCCATATAAGTTATGTTGATATATGGTGTGAAAATAGCTTAAAGCCCTAAGTAACGATCCAAGACCATTTTGCATGAAATTTCAGTTGCCCTCTAAAACATAATTAGCGACGAAAGTTGGCATGAAAATTTGAGAAGTATATAGGTTTAGGAGCGAATACTTTGCAGATTAAGGTTAATTTTATACAAGAATATGAGCTAATAGGACTGAAATCGTATCTTATTATATCAAGATTACCTAATAGTTTGAAGGATTTGTCTGTACATTTTCATAAGTGCTCCAGTTCAAATGTCTTTGAATAATGTAATTAGTAATAGACAGAATCGATCACGATTAAATAAACAAGTTAACTACTATTCTTATTTTAATCTGATTTCTTTGACTTTTGCAAATTATTGTAAATTGAACGCAGTTCCCTTAGTCACAAGAACTCTTTTTCTTTGTAAAGGTCTTTAGATTTCTGTGTAAATTGCTTAAGAATTATTCTTAAATGTATATTAAATTGTTTATCCAATAAATTTGGAAGCTGTTCACGTGGCGAGTTAGATTACGTTTATCTCATTATCATGTGAATACATTTGTATGTTTTGTAATGAATATAATATGATATCATTACCAAGATATCGTCATATATCTGTTTTTGTTTATTTATGTAGAATAGACGTTGTAAACATTGGAATTGAATCTGTTTGTCTTTTTTGAACATGTCGGAATAATTTTGTATCATTATTAGAATAATGTTATAAATTGATATCATTTCTTCTGGGGCTGAGCCCCGGGTTGAGTACTATTGGCTTTTTCTAACGATAATTTGTACTACCTGGATTTGTACCCATGTGTGGCATAGGCTCACTCTCTTTTCCATGGTGGGACGTAAGCGTGACTGGTGAAACATGGGAGTGTATTGCATTCCTCTGCCTATCTATTCGGGGTTTACAGGTTTATGTTAGGTTAAGACATGAGAAATAATAAAATATAAATTGATTGATCGTTCTACTTTATTTTACGCATCCTTAATTACATATATTAGGTACACGTATTACCTACCTATTTCATTAAACAACATATTCATACTTAGGTATACTCTTTGTTCTATCTACGGATACAATTAAACCCTAATATTGATTTTCCACCTATCCAGCACCCTGTAGATGTCCACTGTTGGATATGGATTCCTTATTCGGTGCTTATCCGATAATCTGAATCTAAAAAGCTAATCTTCTAAATCCTGATACCATTGTAACTGATGTTTTATTTAACGTACCTATATAGTTAAAACGTGTTCACACTATCATCCTACGATGTACCTACGTGATCTGTATTGAAACGATACATGGGCCGAAAATTAATAAATCCATTAGGCAGGCCTGTATCTAGCTGGACGGATAAGTGCTTAACCGGCCCAATTAAGTATTTTCCGATCGATCAAATCAAGAGCGGTCGCTTGATGGCTAACTCGCTGTACAAGCCGATAATATACTTGTATATAGAGATGTTTTTGTTCGGTACCAATATTAAAACGTTATATGGTAAATTTAAATTATATGAATGACAAGAAATGTACAATGCAAACGTTGACGCAGGTGCCGAGTAAGACCAAGAGTCAGATGTATCACAAATCACTTTAAAATTTGGTGAAACTTGGAAGAGTACTATACTCCTCTGCCACGGATTACAGGTGTGATGTCACGTATTATGTACCTATTATGTGAACCAAGCTAATAATGACGTATATTTTTATACTGCCAATAAATAACTACGCGGATATATTACTAAATAATATTATTAATAAATAAAAATGCCATTAAAATACCAGATCAGTTATAGTATCAATTTAGGTAACGTTGATTATGTTTCTCGACCCGAGCATAAGGTTAATTGGCTATCAATTCAACAAAGGCGTAATTCTAAAATTGTACTACATATGTATATAGGTATATTAGTACCCTGTCTCAAATAATCCACTAGGTTTCAGGGTCCGAACAGCGTTCATTATCGTTATCATAATCATTGCCTACAATTATACATGTATAATAATTAATTATTACGTATAATAGAAACCTTCGTACTTTTATTAACTACACGCTTTGTCGTCTAGCTTTAAATTAAGTATGACATATAAATAAACTCATTTCTGTAAACACAATGACGTGACGGTAATGCCAGTAATTATATTATTACCGTTTTTTTTATCTCCTTAATGGTTTTGTTTTCTGTACTTATCGACTAAGTCCGAGGGTAGTTAAGTTTTAAATGATGTTTTTTAATTAATATTTAAATTTATTATAACACCATACCACAACTAAGTTTGATGGAAACGAACTAGTGAACCTATAAACTGTTATAACAAGTTACGCAGCAGACTTTTTTCTAGCATCACACTTTCATTCTACCCTTTCTATGTCGGTAGCTTTTAAGATTCTCAACCCTACTACGTAACGTTCTAAAATAGTTTAACCTAGCGATTATTATAGAAAAATCTAGGTATAGAGGAGTGGTAACTTACCGAGCAAAGCCATGAAGAATCCATACAACACGCACATAGTATGCCCGAAGATCCAGCGGTGGAACAGCGCGGAGATGAGCGTGAACGGATTGCCCAAGACTGAGACGGAGAAGTCCGAGCACACGAGATTGAAGAGGATGATATTCAAGGGCGTCCACAGCTGGAATAGAGAACAATTGTTATTTAACAGAAAATATAACAAATATTAATCTAACTATAACTTAATAACAATTCATGTTATCAGCGTTTGAAGAAACCTCTTCAGACGTCTGACATTATTAACCTAGAACGCCTTTTCTATTAATATACGTAAATGGTCGTTATTAGTAAATGTACTTGAGGATATGATAACACAACAAAATTTATTTCCTCTGAAAATATGCTTGCAACTAACTAATTTACTTTTATCTGGAGAAAGCGTAAGTGACATTCGAATAAAATGTGGAATAATGTTATATATAGACGCGCCGATCGCTTTACGTGAAACATCCTTTAATTTTAAAGTTGTATGTTAAGAAACTTCGTGTACGGTTTCTCGTAGCCCTCGTATGTTTAGTTGGATGAAATGAGCGGGAAAATTTTACCGAACATTTCTCTGATATGAAAGCATGTCACATATTTTTTTGTGTGATATTATTGATTAATATTGAATAACCATGAAACCCCAATTATTAGCAGCTAGTGAGTTCACATTGGGTACTGCAAGCGTGGCACAACAAGCTTCAAGGTCACTCAATCACGGGAGATATAATGCCAAAAAGAAAGCAGAGTTTCATATGTCGATTTTAAATATAACTTACTTGTGTTGCGACAATATGACACCTTCAGTAAGATTCTCTTTTTTATCAATAACCTCATACATTATTGAAAAACTCCCATTCTTGTATATTGAACACATGCCGGCCAACAATTTTTGGACTAGAAATACGAAAAATACTTTGTGTTTACTCAAACTTCTTCACAACTTTGGAAATGGCATTAATGTTATTGACTGATTAAGTGACTGAATGTCCGAATATTTAAATACATTATCATTGCTATTTTTAAAATATTAAAATAGTTAAAGTGTTATTGTAATAGTCACATAGTCCATTATTATAATCACATAGATAAAGTGACTTCCCGTTAAGAAGAACTAAAACTGTGCCTGTGGACATTCTTTTGGAAATTATTATATTAGAAGTAAAGGCTAAAATAAAATTACTTATTTGTATTTTTTAGGCTACATTGTAATAATACTCAGGCACTAATATAATAGGGACCTTATAGAAAAAAAATATATCGCTTGTATACGAAAACTTAACAAACTTATTTAGAACTTTCCAAGGCCTCTACGTAACATGTTAGCTAAAGTAAAATATTGGACATCACTTCAAAGATTCACGTAGCAATAAAAACTCAAATTTTCCACATGTCTTCACATACGAGGACAAAGATGGAGTATATTCGCCGCTCGTGGGGTGGATCAAGATAATTTTGTCCGTATACACTTTTAGTAGGACAAGTGCTAATGTCTTTTTTATCTTACTGAAATAGAAAAAATGAGTCAAGCATTCATCGGTGCAAATAATATTGCAACAATATTGTGATGTGGTGTATGCTAATAGACACACACGTAATTGATAAACGAATGTACCTACAATATATCTTGATCTACCTCTTCGGGGATTGCAGACGCGATGTTAAATTTGTTTTTTGTACTCTTTGATTATTTCATTAAATAGGTATTTTCCCTACTATATAAAACAAGTCATAAAAACGAGATAAAAATGTGCATATTCGGATTTTTTAATATTCGTACATCATATTAACCTCTCGTAAGGCGGGATCGGGCTTCAACACTCGCCTGCCTTACAATAAAAAAGACTGGTGCAATTTAAAATACTTTTACTAAAGTTTTTGATATAAGTAGGTACTTTATTTTACCTAAAATAATTAAAGCTTAAAGTTCGACGTAAATTGTCATGTTAGTCAGATTTATATTCTAGGTATTTTTTTAATCGATTATTAATATCATTTATAAAATCTCCAAAATGAATTGACCGTAAACAGTCAACACTTACAATAAAACAGTCACCCTGGTTTTACTGTAAGTGTACTGAAGACAGATAATATTTTATTGTACGCAGCTTACGCTTCGCTGACTTTAGCGGTTTCTCGCTAGACAATAGCTAATAGGCGGTCTGGTCTGTGAACGTCTTGGGGAATTATGGCTTTCGTTCTGCCCATGGCCGAGTTTCTGAATTACTACAATAATTGTCCGGCTCTCAGTCAGGTGTCAGTACTCCGAACAGGTATATAACGTTATATTATACTTTATAGTACCTATATACATAATTATGTACAATGTACATGTTATAACGAAAGGTATCTGATGTTTTACGTCATATGACTAGGCTGTATGGCAAAAACGGACCAGGCAAATGGTAAAGCGATTGGAGAGCAGGTGGCTCAAATCAAAAATGTCAAATTTGGTCATGTTTTGACTTTCGCCGCGCGAATAGCGGTTACATACAACGGGGAAGTAAAATCAAGGAAAACGAAATAAACGTAAAAACTTATATAAAAAAGGTACCTAATATTAATTCATCGATTATTACCGCACCAGGTCGTAAAACTGCTTGTAAATTCTGCTCAATTATTTTTGAACTGAGCGACCCAGGCGATAGTGATTTTAGTAAACTGTGTTAAATAAACATTTTAAAATCCACTCCTGGTTATTGACAATAAGTTTAAGCAAATAAAGTGATGTTCTAAATTGTTTTTTCTGAAAATTTTTTTTTGATGTCCTAAATCACATTTTTGAACCATCTCCGGGATACATAGTTACATTTCGCTGTCGCTGCGCTCTGCCTACTTCACAAGAGACTTCACGTGATGTTAAGTATGTAACATTCTGCCATTGTAATTTCCATTTATAGGATAGTTGACCCACAAAACCTACAAACCCAATTTCCTAGCTTAAAACACGTGCCTACCCGCAGTTGAATACAAGAGGTGGTACAGAAAGTATTGTTCCAGGAGCACGAGGCATAAAAATGGCACGAACGTTTCCACGAGCTACGCATCTTGCAACAGTCGTTGAGGGAAGTACTGGGTCACGTGCTCTTGAAGTTGTAGATCTTTGTGTATTCGATCTGTAGGAACTTAGCCGTGTAGTCATTTTAGGACTTCCAAGTCTTACTTTAAAACATGTTATGTTAAGACTTCATTTGTTATTTGGTCGTAACTAGTGCAGCGGTAATGCTGCACACCTCTGCTTACCTCATCGGGGAAATACAGGCGTGAGGTTTATGTCTTCAATCATTTTTCAGCTCGGTTTTGTAACAGAAATAGGAACCGGGCAGTTAGTAAGACATTCGTAGTATCCTGAGACAATTCGTAGATCGATATGTTGTCATAAAGCAAGCAGAATGCTACGAAAATCGTGCAGCTGATGAACTATTTATATATGTTACTAGATCCGTAATTATATAATACATACTATCACATAAATATTAGTCCTGGGTAGCAATAGAACTCATAACTCTCACGTCAGTAGTCAGAATCATCAATCACTGAAGCAGGAGGCCGGTCGTTAAGTTTAAGCGTGCTCCCAGCATAGGCCCTTTGTATCTAATAATTTCGACACCAGCTGACACATTAAAAAGTACAATGATACTATTTTTCTTCAGGTTTTATGCTTGCATAAGTCGATTAAGCCGTACTTTGGGTCTTTACGATTTAAGTCTTCATGTACTCTTATTTATCTAATACATTTGATAAATTAAAAGAACATATTTGAACAGACTGCCTCGTTGGTCGAGCGGTTGCAAGCGCGACTGTCGATTGGGAGGTCCTGGGTTCAAATCCCGGGTCGGGTGCTATTGGATTTTTCTGATTTAGAATTTCTAGCAGTGACTCGGAGTCTGGAATTGTGCCCGGTGTATGGCAATGGGCTCACCACCTATTCCATGGGAATTAAACGTAACTGGTGAAACGTGGGAGTGTACACTCTGCCTACACTCTGCCTACACTCTGCCTACACTCTGCCTACACTCTGCCTACACTCTGCCTACACTCTGCCTACCCCTTCGGGGATTACAGGCGTGATATTAGGGTTTTTTTATATTTGAATTCTCATCCCACAAGAGAACATTTAATTCTCAATTTTCTATATTTAAATTTAGCTTCAGTTCAAAATTAGTTAAATTTAGTTTTTAGTTATTTTCAGGTAAGTTTAGTTCGGAGGTTGTTGCGAAAATTTTTTCTATCGATTAAATTTTGCGCAACTCAACCTTAATATACTTAATGTTTATTTATATATGGTCCACAATATCAATAAAATAATCCAATATTATAAAAGGGTTAAACTTTTTCCTTTACATATTAACATGCATATAAAAAAAAGAAATGTAAATAGGTTTCAGTTAATTATTAGGTTGTCTCGGGTTCTAGATTGTCAGCTTTAAAATAAGTTCTATTTTCAAATTTAGGTCATGCGTTACCCGTGGTGTTAAAAAGAAACAAAGTCGGTCAGCTGATATTTTTTTAGGCTTTAGTTAGCTCAGTATTATACCTACATACACGTACATCATATGTACAGGAGATATTCAAATAATTTAAGTCTGACCATACTGACCATACTGACCCAAATATCTTAAAGGATTCTTTATTTGATTCTATTACAAAAGGATAGAAATGGATAATCACCTTAGATTCCACAATAACATGTATGTAATACAAATACATTAATTCATTCTATTATAATTTATTTCTCATTGTAGCGGCGCGCTACCTACAGAAATATGAGCGCGCGCTTCACATGGAGAAATGCTGAACACGCATAACACCACGAGCACCGAATATAGTAAACAAATAGACTACGTCACATGCGTCACACTGAGGCTCGCCAATCAGAGGAC
>DWEE01002592.1:0-11384 GCA_018245755.1 Parelbella macleannani
GTATCTCTATCAACTTTGGTATTAATATCAACATCTAATGTGTAAGTAGAGTCAATATCGATTGGAGTGACGTTAAATAAGTTGTAGTTTTTCAGCACATAGCGGTCCCAACGAGTCTTCATATCACATACTTGGGTCTTGTGGAAGATCATTACATCTACGAACTTCATGTTTGGTGTGTAGAAAGTAGTTACGTCGATGGTGCGGTCGAATGGGAAGCCGAGAGGCATTTTGTCGAGGAGAACGGTCGATCTAAAGTCTACGATGAAGTCTTTGCGGTTCTTGTCCAGGATCGATAAGTCAACGTTGTCAACTAATCTCAGTGGTGTCACAATTACGTACAGTAGGAACTTCATACCACCAACGGTTCCTTTAGGAAGCAGAAGTCTCGTGGGGAAACCTGTGTGATAGTTTCTTAAGTCTTTAACCAACAGATCTCTCATATCGGTGATGGAATCAATCTTCTTCCAGAAGTCACGGGTCATGATGCGATCACGTACTAAGTTGTGCATGTCAATGGACTTACGAACAATTGTGTTCTTGCCCGTGTTCAGTTTGTATAGGAAGGAATCTAATTCGACAAAATTAACACGGTTAATGTTGAGGTCAATTAAGCGGCCTACTTGGTCAAGTTTTGGACCCAAGAATACTCTGAAGACACAGTCGACGGCCTTGTCTGACATGACATCGAAAGTGACTTGGAATGGCTGGTGGTTCAGGCGGAGCTTACGTACGTAGAAGAGCATGTCAGATGTGGTCTTCTTCAGCTCGTCTTCTGTTAATGTAACTACATTGGTCATATCCATTAAGTAGTCGTCGAAGTAAGTGACTAATTTGTCAACGACAACGTTGTCGATCTTGACGCCGGGGAAGTAAAGTTCTTCTCTGGTGTAATTAGGGAGTCGTCGTTTGAAGAGCATGAACATATAGCAGAGACGTTTCTGCAGTTGGTAGAAGATCGGGTCGCGAAGGGCAGTCTGGTAGTTGTCTAAGGTTGTGGGAACGACGAAGTATCTGTGAACATAAAGAAAAAATTAGTACCATAATAAGTTCAATATTGCACAATTTGATTCTTGTTTTTGTTCACTTACTTGTCATTTGCCCATGTGTTTAATCCGAGGACTGATTTTAATAAAATAAGCAAGTAACGGTAGGCATCGAAACGGAATTTCGATATGTTTTTATCGACGGCACTGTACATGAGTTGACCCAGGACTTCCACGTCGTCTTGTTTGAAAAGATCCAGTCTAAGTCCGTTAATCTGTAATTTTTTTTTTATTTATAATTTTTATTTATTTTATTATTTATAATTCACGAATACGTTATAAATTGTAATGTACAGAATTTGAACCTAAAATATGTACCTCAATATATCCTTTAATGATAGCTTCTCTGATGATGTTCTCGTAGCTTTGAAGAAGATTAATTATGTGGATGTTGTTGTCGCGAATAGTAACATAGTTGTTATGTCTAACGGGTAGATTCACACCATTGTGCAGCATTAACCAAGGCCAGTATCCGAATTGGATGGGTTTTTCCCAGGTAAAGTTAGGGATATCACCTAAGCCATTGGACAGGCGCTCCAAGTAATACCTAGCAAGGATTTGTTGATACACGTACAGGTTAAGCTCCCAGCGTCTAAATTTCAGCTTGTCGAATAAGTCATCGCGCATCCAGAACGGATAGTCTACGTGGAAGTAGTAGTAGTAAGTGTTAAGATCTATATCTTCAGTAAAGTATCTAAGACGATCTTCATCGTTCAGGTAAACACGACGGTCGAAGACATTTTCGTCAATGATGTAAACATTGTCATTTGTTTTCTTAATTCCATAGAAGTCACATAGTTTGACATCGAGGAGGCCTCTCTTCATTTTCAAAAAGTAAGCTTTTTGGATGACATCCGCACGCACGAAGAAATACGGATAGATTTCGTAGGGAGGAGGCAGTATGATACCTTTGCAGTCTTCACGGTGTCTGACTGCTACAGTGAGGGCGTAGACAAACATGCCTTCATTCAAATAGAGGCGCATCCAGCACGCCGTTTTAATGAAGGTCGTGAAGTCCTTGGCATAGAATAGCATGTGGAATATGGTGACCACTTCCTTTAATTGGCGGTCAACGTGGATAGTGAAAACTTCACCACGCGGCAACATGCCAGTCTTGAAGAAATTTATGAAAGTTTTGACAACGTCGGTTTTCTGGAATGCAAAAAAAATACATATTATAAATATCACGTAATTGTTTTTACAATTCAAGCAAATGTTTTATGTGGAGACATACGGTGTAAGAGTGAATGTTCTCTTCAATGTTGTAGTTCTTGCCAATTTCTACGACGTCCTTATACATCACCGGTTCTGTGATGTGGTTTAGCAGCTTCAGGATGAAAATTTGCCTTTCCTTGACATCCATATTAACTGAGATAGAAATATTTTATATTTAAAGTATACCGATTAAAATTATAGTGAAAGTTCTAATATGTAAATTAATAGATAACTACATACTCGATATATTTTGATGGAAGATTTTTAGTTTTCCTTCCTAACACTTGGTTCTTATCTTATATAAAAATAGTCACGATGTTATCTTTTAATACAGGGTTAATAAAGTTTTTAGAATACCAGTTTTAGCGATTTTTTAACTCTATTAATTATGTTCTCTTTTCGTATGCAGGAAATATACTGTTTTGAACACAAACAGCGCAGAAGAAATAGCGGGTAACATCAATAAATACGTATTTTCAAGTTGTTATTACACAATGTGAAGCGTTTAAAATCATTTGGACATCTTAATCCATTAAGACGAGTTTAAACTTTCAGGCAAAAATGGTATAGTTAATGAATTGTGAATTTAGATTACAAATATATAAAATAATTCCTTAATATTGTATTTTGATATATACATATATGCAAATAACATGGTGCCGATATTAACAAGTTCTCACCGATAAAATTATCATCTTGCTCTGGCCGCGCCGCGGCTAAGGCGGCTAAACCGAATATGATAAGGAGAACCGCTTTCATCCTGCAGCCAGCCAACGCCGAGCCCAACTGTTCCTAGCGGGGAGTGAACATCCAATTTATACCTGCTACACAGCGTGACCTTTCTGCCCTCATCAGGGTTGTTATTTTTTGATAAGCTGTAAAATGGTCATAATATGTTAGTACATATATGTACATACATATGTATCTTATAAGTTGTCCGTAGAACAACAATGTATGTACATATTTTAAATTAAAATATAGTTAGGGTATAAATGTTTATAAAAATAACGCAATGATGATAAAAATCAATGCACAAACAGCTACACTCAGATAAGGTATTTCCATCGGTATTCACAACGCTTTGCTGTAGCCTTCTTAGCTTACGACGTACAGTTTTTCTGAGTTTATTTAAATATCTTCTGGATAATTGTAGATGCGATACTAAGCCTGAAAATAACTTTCAGCAATCAATGCCTGAATATATCTGTCTCCCAGCATCTTTAAATGGAACACTTCAATTGAAATTGTCTGCCTTTGGTCGAGTGGTTGCAAGCGCCACTGCCGATCGGGAGGTCCTGGATTCAAATCCCGGGTCGGGTGCTATCAGATTTTTCTAATTTAGGATTTCTAGTAGTGAATCGGACTCTGGATTCGTGTCCGGTATATGGCAATAGGCTCACCATCTATTCCATGGGACTTAAGCGTAACTGGTGAAACGTGGGAGTGTACTTACTACACTTCTCGGCTTAATCCTTCGTAGATTACAGGCGTGATGTTAAGTTCTTATAAATTTGATCTTAACGAATTTAATACTAACTAAATAGGTGCTATGAATAAAATTGCAATCTCCATACATTGCAACTATGTTGAAATGTTTTCGAAAAATTTAAAGTGTACCGATCACCTCAATGACATTAGCGGTTAATGTTTTGGTTTGCGATAACGACACTGCGATAAAGAATATTATTTTGCATGCGAAAGTTGTTTATAACACTAGTACCTTGGTCAATTAAAATTATCTTTTGTTTAAAAAGTCATATCGCTCAATTATAAATGTATTTTACACGCTTATTTATAATTTTATGTTCGTTGTACGTGTTTAGTACACGTAGTTTGTTCTGGCAAACTTCTCCTTAGAAACAGTTGGCACATGGAACATAGGTTACAAACCTGAAATACGTTCAGGTAACCTCTCTGAACGTACCATTACTGCTGTCGGACCAAGCAAGCTGTCCGCGATAAATGGTTATTAAATCTCTGTCCCTATAATCACTAAATGTTCGTGTACAGGTATTATGGAATAAGCATCTCCCATGAGACTTATTGCTAGGATCTCATACGTTAATCGAATTGCTATAAGCATTAAATGACTTGTCAGTGCGTTTTTTTAAAATCTGTTAAGGATCTTGGTCTAGTTTAGTAATTAGTCCGAACTACATATACATATGTATATAGGTAGGTATTTAGTTATTATGTGATACGTTTATATTAAATATTATAGAATAGATTAATTTGTTATAAATTGGGGCAAGCTTTGTCTTACTCTTAGGCGTGTACCTTTTATATTTTTAAATATTCTAATTATAATTATCATGTTGTGATTACAATTATTCTATAAGGTGATATCACTGGCGAGACCACCGACTGTTATCATTTAAATAACAGTGGACATTGGTATAGCATTAATGAAGATAAAATAATTAATGAAGTACATTAAATCATAAAGAAGCCTAAATAATAATATGACATATGAAACAAATATTCGCTTTAATCATTAAAATTCAACTCACACAGAAATAGTGTCTGGGGGTTAATAAATAGCTGAAATTATGCATCTAAAGTTGATGCATGTTTTCAGACTTTGCAAGTCTCACAACGTTGTGGTAATGCATTTGTAGTACCATAAAGATAACTTGAATCAGCGGAGAGCCATTTTATCTCATGCATAAAATTACGGCCGCTTCCAAGGGACAGCGCATTGTGGAATTTAAAAGGTTATAAACCGCAGGAGAAAATGTGAAGTTTGCATGCATATATGGTTTTCAACGCAATACGTTAGAGGTTGTGTGGGTTTAGAGATTTTAGTTACTCTAATAAATGTTGGGTTCGTATTTCTGCGATTGAAGCACAGCGTGCTGGATTGTGGCTACGTGTGGAGCAATTCGCCTTTCGTTATATATGTACATTATTAGATATGACGAGCATTGAGAAACAAAAATTGTTCTTCATAAATGGAAGTTGAACATTACATACATATATTAGTAATGTACATTATAAATAGATGATTGCATACTATAATAATTGTATCGTCTCGCCTGTTCCTGTACAGGGTAGTCAAAGTGTCTGACGCGCTCCTTTGCATTCCTCACTCGGATCTGAAATGTATGTACTTACGTCGATTTAGAGACTTCTGACTTCCTCAGGCAGCTTAAGCTAGCAGTATTTTGGACTTGGATATTCACCGAATTTAGTTAAATAGATAAGTTGGTGTCTTTGGTAGCTCCATCCATCGACATTTGTGACTTAAGTAAAATATAGCAGATACCCACATAAATATGTTTTGGTACTAAAAAATAAATAAAAATAATAATAATCTGTTTTTCAGCAGTATATGAACAATATCGTAGTTAAGGGTCCCTTTGGTACAGTACGAGCATGTAATAAAAGTCATTAGTACACTCACATCATGTTATGAGATATTGGTTCGTTAGCCGATAGTACTGGCGATAAGGGATTAAGTTCTTAGGTAAAAGTTCGATTTATAAATAAACAACGTTAATTGGACTCTTCGTTAGCAACAAGCGATAACAGATTTAAGTAAAGTGGAGTTCGCGTATCATGCTATGAAGTACTTATTACTAATCGAATTATTACTTAAATCTGTATTAATTATTTACATATTATAGAACAATTTATTCGTTGTTCATTGGGTTTTTACTATGCAACTTACAAATGGATGTCCTAATTGCACTATGCCATCGCGATATGTTAGTTCAAGTTGGTGTAATATTGCTTACTCTATTACATTTTATTAATCGTGCTGCAAGCCCGCAACCCACTTAACACAACCGCTATGACTGGACCTGAGATCCGCTGTACTAAACGATCACAAACTGCTTTAGACAATTTTTGTTGCATAGAACCAAACAAATGCTGACTGCTTGCGACGTGAATACGACGATCCGCCTTTACAGCAGGGCCGTGATTTCTAGAATAATAAAATCCTATAAGTCGAACATTAATCTGTACAGAATAATGATAGTGTTGATGTTACAAATGGTGTCGGCTTAACTAGCAAATCGATCATCATGATGTTCTCTCACTAGTCAATTTGTTACGGTAACACGAACGATTTGAACATGAAGCCATATTTTATACGAGATTATATCATTTTTCACGCCTCGATGAACTGTTGCCACTGTGAGGTGATAATAAAAAAACTGACTGAAAGATTTACGAAAAGCTTGTGTCTCATCGAAATGTTTTCGTTTCTTGTAATAATTGATTAGCAAATACATATACTTGTTTATTGTTTTGCAAGTTAGCCTGAACAGATATAAAAAACGTAACATCATGCCTGTAATCCCCGGAGGGATATATATCAGATATACATACGAGTACATTGTGAATTGTTAATTGAAAAAAACAACATACATAACGTTCTATTTTGCTAATGCTAACTTATAGTCATTTGTGTATTTATCAAGAAGTTAAAATGATCAAGGCACAAAAGGCGGGCAAAGAGTGAAGTGCATATTTACCAGTGGATTTAAGGCTATGATAAGCAGATATAACTGAAGGGGGCATGAATAGATACAACACATTCTAATCTTAGAACAGCAGATCAAAAATCATTTTAAGGTCCGAACTAAGGAGTGTGTGATAGTAGGTACGAGATTCACGAATGCCAGGCACATCTACTGGGTCAGAACAACCGACATATCTGTAACTATATCTGAGGTACTATTAAATTTTATTTAACATTTTATATAACAATTAAAACCAGTTTCCTTGCATATCCGCTTGCAACTACTTGCTCATAAAAATCCCCACCCGAACTACTTGAAATTCTATACAGAACTCTCTCGAGGCCATTCTCAAATGGTCTTTTCATGTTCTGTAACAAAGTTTCTTTATATTGTTCTTTATATATCAAAGCTATTAAAATTCTGTCGCAGTAGTGCTTTTATTTAGAAGATAATGCATACTATGTGAGTAACAGTGCCTAGCTAACGTACACTTATCACAGCAATACAGATAAAAATTGCATCACAACCGACTACATTACAGAATTCTGGAGCTGTTTGCTATCCCTGTGATATTAAATAACATTTAACAAATTTTCACGCTGCAATAATAAGACGAGTTGGCGAATGTGAATATAAATTTGACCATTTTAGTGGGAGTGTATGATGTAGCCTACCCGTTCGGGGATTACAGGCGTGATGTTACGTTAAAAACATGGAATCAACACCGATATTTTGGGATTATTAGTACGATTAGTACGAAAGCATATTAGATAAATCATTTGGTCTATAATGTGCTTTATTCAGTAATCATTAAATATTGTTGACGGAAACGGAATAAATAAATATTTAATTATTGTGGACGCAAGGGCGAGTGCCACAACTCTATTTTCTACCCGTAACTACTTTCAATAGTACCACATAGAAGGTATATGTAAGTATTCGTACAGAGATAAGAACAGGAATGTAAGAGTAACGGTGTATATCAATATATTATTTTAAATGTTGTGATATTTCTTATTATCGTCAAGGTCAGAAGTCACGACTTATCTCATGTACTTAGCAACACAGTAGCGCAACGCCGAAAACATTGCTCACCTCCATTCCACCCTATCGTTAAACCATAAAAAATTTTAGTGAACAGGCGACAGTAGTCGTAAAAAGAGATTTATTTGATCCCATAAGTCTTGGTGTAGGCGTCTACTGTATTAAATACATCTTGGGTCAACGTTTTTAGACCTTTATGTTTTTATCTGAGGGATAATACTTTAGTAGGCACCGTGTGGTATATACCATTCAATTGGCAGCAGAGTTAAGTGAATAAAACCGTGTGTAGTTTAAAACGGTATAAAAAAACTAATGGAATTTGTTAATAATCTGTCATGTCCTTTGAAACTATCAGTGAATTTAAGATAAGTCGTTAATAAGTGATCTAAAGTTTGTAAAATGGGGTTTGATATGTTATTTACACTGGTTCGTAATTGGATTACATCATTCGGTTGCAGTTAAACACACATAATATGGTACATGCGTCCACCTCGGAGCCCAGGTCTAAGTTTCTACGATCTACTTCGAATAGAACGGATGATAGTTGAATCTCGGAATCAGAATCTGTGGCCGGTATATGACAATAGGCTCACTTACTCTTCGATGGTGGGATGTTATCGTAATCGGGGCAAGGTGGGAGTGTACTACACTCCTCTGCCTATGCCTTCGGGGATTACAGGCCTGATGTTACACTTTCTTTTACGTTGTTTAAACTATCATAAATTGCACACGAGTGTACAACTTACATATTATTGAGCTAATGTGCATTAAGAGTTCTGGTACCAATTCATACTTACTAACAATCAATAACAGTACTAATTTACTGATACAACTGATACTAATTTGTTCTTTTCCTACTGTCCTGTTTCAGAATGAATGCAGACCATTGCGGATGGCGGCAATCAGACCAAATGTGCGTCTCCTAATTTCTTTACATAAACGAAAAAACTTCTGACATTTATCCCTTTGAGGTCCATAGTCCACACGAATTGGACATCTGTTTTTTTTTACTGGTAGGTTCCGTGTCCACAACGTGTGAATATTCTCTAAAATAGCTAGGACCTGGTATACCTAATATTTTTATAAAAAGTCTTAGGACCGCAAGGGGTTAAAGCTAGATGGGTTATTTCTATAAGTAATTGGAATAATAGAAATAAAAACACGTGACCAGCACCGGAGACGGAAATTGAGATTTTTATCACGTTTCATTATTTACCCTTTATAGTGACTATGGATTTTAACCAATTTATTAAAGATATGTGTGATGGGAGACCAGACGCGCTTGAAAAATCAAACATTACAATAGATAATTGATCGCTTCGCTGTGCTCCACTGATCTGTTTAGATATGTATAGGTATCTGTTATTATTTTCCCGGAAATGAGTTCTAATATGTTACGACTTCAATTTCCGCAGATCAATGTGCGGGATACAGGAAGATCGCAGAGCCAGGAGTTGCGTTTAGTTATTAAGGTTAAGGAGAAATATTATTATAAGGACATAAGGAGCTGGCGGGACACGCATACGTAAACATGTAATTTAGATTTTATTTTGTTTTTAATTACGAAAAAACTACTAATAGAGATGCGTTTTGTTTTTGAATTTTTCTTGGCCTATCTATTGGACGATAATGATAAGTTAAAACATAATATATCACATGGAACTGAACATAATTAAAAACACAGCTCGTTAAATCACTCATTACGAGTCGTATTGACGACATTTCGCCTATATTATTATTATATTTCGCTTAGAAGTATATGCAGTCATCAAAGATTTAATATACTGGAAATATTCGTTAATTCGCATTTATGTCTCATCTGATTTCCCTTGGCGACAGAAAAGTACCAAAAATTTTACATCTGCAACTATTCAGCTATTTAAAATATATGAGATATTCGTTTATTATAAATAACTAAGTTTCTGTAGTATTCTGATCTGCTGTGGAACTAATAACCGATGGAGTAAAAGAGTAAAAGGAACCCAAGATATTAAGAATACCTGACTCGACGGTCTGTAGCCGGAAAACTTATTACGTTAATAGAAATGCTACACATTCGTTTTTTTTACATAAATGTTTTTGAGAATAATATGCCTCTCACGTAGCAAAGTAATAAACGTTACGATGTGTTACAAATGATGAGAAAAGTTCTGAAGCTTATTGCAATTGGCCTCGGTGTTACGAATGTTAGGGAGTATCAACTGCGCTGTTTTCGAATTTATTCCGTAAAATAAAAGTATTATTACGTGTTTCTTAAAAGTTCAACTTATATGAAGCATTATATACCGAAATGAAGTATGTCAGAATAACGGGAATAGGGATATGTGTAATGTCTATATACTTATTAATTTTCGAAAAAACACTTCTCTGGGCGCTAAGTTTAAGAGTTGGTACATAAAGATATTAGTGAAACTAGATGCGATTGTGGTAATCTTTGATATGTTATTTGCGTTTAATTTTAAATAATCTTAACGAGTAATCAACTTCTTTGTATATAGTAAAGGTATTGTTCACAATGCTATCGCTCGTTTGCGACATCTTTGTGATTGATGAGAGAATTATTATTATCATACCATCTTACCTTTGGTCAATTTATTTATTTATTTACCTTCTTTATTTATTTACCGTAACCTTCCGCATCGGTTACAATTAAATTCTAAATAAATACACTTAGAACTAATAGGAGTACCTATCTTACGTTATCTTACGTTGAGCCCACCTGAACTAGACAACCAGTAGGTTTTTTCTTTTTTATACATTACTAGAGAAGGGCTGGGAAGCTGAAAATTGGGGATTGCTTGTTTTTGTTACGGTCTTAAACAAAATAAGTTGGGAAATTTAAAAACAAAATCCTCAAACTCCACGACAATGCCACATATCTGGTCTGTCTTTAGCGAAATATTATATGCCATACGTTCGGTTAGGTGGTTAAGCGGTTTTGAAGGAAAAGAATAAGCAAACATCCGTCCATCGGAACGTTATATTATGCAACTTTATAGATTACATGTACTTAAATAACTATATAACCAGAAACTAGCTTCTTTTGTTGAGTGCAGTTAAAAAACTGTTAAACGGTTTATGTAAGTACCGAGGTTGAAAAGTCGCCCTGCCAACCTGGAGTTACGACTCAAGAGCTTTTACGTACTTTAAAAGTTATATAACTATTTAACGAAATGAATAACTCATCTAAAGTTGGATAGGTTTTTCGAGGTATTGTATTGTATTGTAAAGTGCTCTATCAAGTCTGTCATCATTTTAACCGGCTGAATGATACTATTAAAAGCTCTGAGACTTACTTATCAATAGCAAATATACCGTAAGTTGTTACGATATATGTTGCAATCCATACCTAAGTATAACCTTCTTAATGTCAAACCAGAACTCTCTTCTATTGCTGTCTTAATAATTGAATTGTTCTCTGCTCTCGACTCAAGGAGAGCGTTAAAAGCTTTCTCAGACCTGCGTTACTGGATCCTAAGGCTCTATCATTTATAATTACGTTAAAGAAGTTGTCTAAATGCAGATGCCATTTCATTTATACTATTATACTTATATTTATCTGTTTCTCTTAACTATTCAACTGTATTAATGTGATTCCAAAGTAATTGAG